>JASDQU010105519.1:57395-69562 GCA_032191745.1 Picea mariana | reverse complement strand
AAATATAACAATCATTTTCTCTAGTCATCTATATTACAACTGCCTTCTTCAACATTTGGTGTATCAAGGGAACCTAATGCTTCTGCATATAAGAGAAATCCTTTTCACCATATAACCTACTCACTAGCATGATGAAATCCTTCATGGGTTCTCATAAATTAGACGTGGGCTACAAATTATATGGGAAATTCTAAATTATTTCTTTTGTCTTCCCACATAATTACAATCACCTTCATTGGGTCATGCTTGCTTGCAAATACCTACACAAATTCCTTGTCCAACATTACCTTAGGATATGGAATCTTGGAAATGGTTTTCATAGTGTGTGGGGTGTATGAGGAAAGCCTCATATTGTTAGCTAAGTATATATACCTTTCCTTAGTGATAGTCCTCCTAATCAACAAAAGGACTACATTGAAACAAGGGAGAATCTTTGGCTAGGTTGCAACTTTGTGAAATTGAGATAACTATACCATGTAGTTCATTTAGATAGGGTCCATTGTTTCTTTGCTATATTCTCAGGGAATAAATTATAGCAGTTTTGGTGCTCCTTAATATGTTTCTAAAAACTTACCAAAATTTTGATTAGATGGAATGCCAATGCTTAGAGATATATCACTAAAGATGGGATCTCGTGATGTATAGCATTGGGTTATTTTGAGATCTTCCTTCCACCCCAACAAATCTTGGAAGCATTCATTTAATTCTTTTGGCTCAATTCCCAACCAACACAATTCTTTTATGCAACATTTAATATATTTTGTTCTCTTGGCCCAACACCTACCCAAAATAATGAGTGAAGAAATACTTTGTGTTTTCTCAGAGGTTGGGCTCCAACCCTAGATGCAAAAGTCTTACATGTCAAGTTATCTTTTCAATGTTTATCTTTAGCTATACTATAATATGAAGATCATTGGACTAACATTTCCTTCTCCCTCTATGGAGTGTAGGTACAACCAAATATGTATCTATTAGACCTATCATCCAACTCAAGCAAAGAAATTTCGAGAGGGACAAGGGAAAACTTATCCAACACATGTTACAAGGCGAAATCAACTAGAGGTGAAAAGGTCAGAAGAAAGTTTGGTAGGCGAATGAAATTATTTCTTGCAGAAGGAGGAGCATGCTCTTATGACAATGAGAACATAGGTGACATCAAGGTTCCCTTGAGGTACAAACACCTACTAAAATAGTGGGTACCCAAGGAATTTCTAGAGTTGGACACCGACTTCTGTGTTAATGAGAGGATGTATCGCATTGCTCCGTCATCCATCCATGGCCTTGGTTTATTCTCCATGGATGACATAAAGGTAAAATATGGCGGATTAGTTGAATTTTTTGAGTATGTTGGACCATGTTACACTTATGGAGTATGGTTGAGGCTGGTCCAATATATGCCTAATATTCAGAGATACGCACTCGCCGCAAATTATATACAGCTGAAAGATAATAATAAAAATAAAGGAGCGACTATGTATATTGATGGAAGGCCAAATTCATCGGGGAATATTGTAGGTCTTATAAACAATACAAGGCCTGGGACGACAAGAAAGGAACCCAATTGCATTTTTGAGGAGCGTGAAGGTAATAGGATATTTGTATGTGCAGTGAAAACAATAATGGTAGGCGAAGAGTTGCTGGTCGATTACAATCTGAATCGAGTCAACCCAAGAACGTCTTCTTTTGCTATGGTACAAAACCCATTATACCCAAACTTAAAAAGGGATTACTTAATTTGTGAATATTTCATTTGTGACGAAATTTTATTTTATTTCTGAATGTTCCATTTGCTAATTTTTGCTCGATGTTTCATTTCCAAATATTTGATAATTTGTATGTGTGAATGTTTCATTTGATAATATTTGCCAATATTCCATTATTTCATAAATTGTTTTTTCAATATTTCTTGCATGTACTAACATTCTTCTTGAAATTCTGCCAGAGTGGTGATCGGGGCAAAGGCCCCGTTCCTAGCACCGCATCGACCGAAAACGATGAATATATAAACGATGAAGAGATATTTGATTCTAGAGACCCCTTGCAGATAATAGAATTGTCTCTAAGAAAGGCCAGTAGAGAATTCCGGGATTTGGTTGCTTCTAGCCAGAAACTGCTGAGGATTTCCAAAGTATAGCTGAATTATGCGTTAAGATAGTAAATTATGGGGTAAGTCATGTCATCTAACAATATCAATTTTTGGTTTTAAATTTTGTAATTTGATATATGCAATTAACACATATTTCTCATTGTAGAATTTTGTGAGATTGATGAGAGGGGAAGGGGAAGGTCCTGGTAGCAGTAACAGGACTGCAACAACGAACCCGCATGGCCATGTAGCCACCAGGATATTTTCCACCCCAAGTGTGCCGCCTGAGAGCAATTCTATACCTTCTAGGGGTGATTCCATGCCCCCACAACACACACCAGATCGTGCAGGTGGTGTACATGATCATGGAACTGATCACTCTTCCGTTGATTGTTACCCTAGTGCTACACGTGTCCAAAGCACATGAACAACAACAATATCATTTTTGGTCGACCAGGACATGGTTCCTCTAAAAATAGTACAACTACCAGGTATTTAATACATGTCTTTATCGAGATTCTTGTTATATAATTGTTTAAACAATCACATATCAATGAGATTTAAATTACTAATGATGACGATGTTTTACAGGAAACAATTTGTTCTACAATAGTTTGCATGACTATGCATTAGAAATTTTTGGGCCGACCATTCGATTACGATGGAATCGACAAAATTCCAAACTGAAAAACCTTCTTATCTCCAGATTGGTTGGCGAGTTTGGTGACTCGTTCAATAAGCCGGAAGTCCTAAAAAGGACCGGCAAGCATTTGAAACATGTTAGAGAGGTGTATAGGAATAAATTAGTACAGGACCCCAAGTGCGAACGCCCTTTGGTTGTCCCTGAGAGGGAGTGGAAAGAAATTATTCTCGATGCAAGAGAATTAGAGATGAAAGCACAAGGGAAGAAACCACCTAGCCCTGGAAGGTAAGAGGTGTTTTCAATTTACTATGATGGTATTTTGTTTACTTTACGAGGAAAACAATCAATATCTAACATATTTCAAAATATTGTGTAGACTCCAAGACACTTCCAAGGCAACAAAGGCAAGACAAGAAAAACATGGCGAACATAAACTGGGGCAAGGTGGTTATGGGAGATTGAAGGCACAGGTTGTAAGTGCCTAAACATTTTACTTTTTTTTTTATCATCGTCACAAAATATGTAATTCATTGCAGTTAGTGACTAATGATTTTGATATTGCTCAATGCAGGGGGATTTGTTCAACGACCAAGCCACAGAAGAAGATCTAAAGGTCGGGTTCACGTAGGGTTTTGATGACATGGTGGCGCGATGAAGAAGCTTGGGGCTATCACCATGTGTCTCTCTGGAGGACATGGTAAATAAAATGAAATTAAAAACTTGTCGATCAGTTTTTACCCATTGATTACTTGTAATGTAAAATATATTTTTTATTCATTTAAAATGTAAAATAATGTGTGTCTTTTCCACATTCGCAGGAGAGTAACAATGCTACCAATGCTCCTGATGTACCGACCGATGAACCACATCCCGACCCCCATATTGATTCAAGCGCTGTTGCTGAAGGACCATTACATAGTGGTATGCACACATTTTTAATGTTTTTCCATTTTTCAATGAGTATTAATATTTAAGGAATATTCTGTACTAAATACTTATATTGTTTCATATGGAAGAGCGTGTATATGCCGATCGAGAGCAGAGATCAACAAGCGCAGAAACAACAATGCGACCACCAACTACTGTTTCTACTGCATCGACTAATCCATGTATAAAACATTGTAATTAAATCTGTATTAATTAAATTTCCCTAGGAACAATGAATAACAATATCACTTGAATTTTTTTTGTTGTTGCAGCAGTAGATGCCCATGCGCATCCTCAACCTCCACGCCGAAATACTAGAAGTTCATTATGGCGTGAGGTGTTGAGTACTGATGATGCAACACTTCAAGAAGGCCCAATAACTGTGGGGGATTAGTCAAATTATGATGATGACTTAGTTTGTGCTTTCATGGAGACCAAGAAGAAGAAGAAGAAGAAGAAGAAGAAGAAGAAGAAGAAGAAAAACAAATGATTAGACATTTTATTATTAATATAAATCCAATATATTTCTGGTCCAATGTAATGTATTTTGTTTTCCTACATGTCATGAATGTTATTTGCTTTCATGTTTTTTTTTAGCACACAACGATAAATGTTTTTTGCTTACATTTAATGTTACTGTCATTTCTAATTATAGTTGTAAAATCTAGATAGATTGGGTATGGAAAAATGAGAGTGATGTGAGAGGGGGGGAGGGGCCA
Source organism: Picea mariana (assembly GCA_032191745.1). Classification (NCBI taxonomy): domain Eukaryota; kingdom Viridiplantae; phylum Streptophyta; class Pinopsida; order Pinales; family Pinaceae; genus Picea; species Picea mariana. Next base: position 65,187 of record JASDQU010105519.1, on the reverse strand, counting down.
AAATAGCTTCCACCTTCATGTGGTTGGTCCTATTCAGTAGAGAATAATTTATTCTCAAAACGAAGATAAGCTCATTCACGTATTCGTCTTTAGTCATTGATTTGTAGAGGTTGTTACATCTTTAATTACCATTCTGAAATATAATTAAGCATGTGATGAATCGCAGGATGGAGAGGAGCAACATTAGAGGGACCCCATCACTCAAAGGTATGGATCTTGTTAAGGACTGGTTTAAGGTGATTTTTGGTTGATTTATGACTATCATGATATTTCTTAATGAATGTGGAGATCAATGATTTTTTTTAGGAAATTTGAATTTAAGAAGACAAAGTTATGCTGACTCCATGAGTGTTAAGGATGCATGGCGGTGGGCACAATCCCCAAGGTATGTCTCTCTATCCAAAACTGTTGCTAGCCTAAATCAATGTAGTACACACTAAATGTAGTGAGCCTGAGGTTCATCATCCTCTTCATATGCTTCTTGCTCCTCCTAGGAGGTTCGAACCTCCTAACCTAACCTAGGCTACCCCTACATACCTCGACCTACCCTAAGCCTAACCTACATCCTAAGCCTAACAATCCTAGACTCTTAGTGGCCTAACGCAAGACATCTAGACCTAATCTCTATAGCTCCCTAAAGTTACTAAAGCTACTAACTTGGCACTCAATTTAGGACTGGCATAACTATTACAAAGATAGTCCCACCATTTTAATGCTAGATATAGATTCACTTTGACACAGTGCCCCATTCTTGGAAGTTTTGGGGCTATTAATATATCATTTGATTCATTGCAATGTCTAGAACAACATACCATTGTAACTGAATAAATCCAATAAATTGGATCATGTCCCTTCTAACTAGATAATTTAGATACTAAGTTCCATATAAGTATACCTTGCAATTGTTGTTGTCACCATGTTTGTGTGGGTTTGTTCTTTTGGTCACTTGTTTATTAAATATTTCCTTTAGCCAATGATATAGTTGAACATGTGACACACACACAATTGTAATTATGTTCCCTATAGTTAAGTGCAAATTATAATCATTTATCATAAATAAGGAAATGATCTTTTTCTTAAATTTGGATTTGAGTCCTAGTTGATGCCATAATTTAGATTTATGTGCTGTGTGGTGATTAATTGTAGCAATGGGAAGAACTTCTCATCATTCAATTGAGTTCAGTAATGAGGTGTGTATTGTCTTTGTCCAGACTATGAATAGGTTATTTAAAACAATCCAGTATCAAGGTTCCTATTCCATTCCACATGCCCTGTGAGTGGAAAGATTGCCCTTTTTAATACTAGAACCCCTTGTCCATCCGATGAATGTGTTCTTTTTTTAACCAATTCTCTCCAAGGTGATATTGTTTGCTTATTATTTCACTGTCTATGTCTACCTTTGGTGTCATCGCCTATGTTATCCACTTTTGTTGTAATTCCAGGGTAAGTATAAATACAATTATATTTTGAGGATGATTCATCTTTGCATCCATGAATTGGATATCTACAGTTGCAATCTTTGAGTGTGAAAAGTATTCCACTTTGTTTTTCTGAGTGGTGGGTGTGTTGTGTTCAACACTGGTGGTCCCTTCTCTGTTATGTTAAAATAGAAGACCTACAGCATCGACATTCATTCTCCAATCAGAGGCCATATGGGCCACCCTGAGGCTAGCCAGGGAGATTTGGAGAATCAACCAGTCTTGTGAGGTATTGAAAAAAGCTAGGGGGGAACATACAACCTTTGTGAGTCAAACCAAAAGTCAGGACGAATGAGATGCTATGTGAGTCTAATGCAAAAGTCAGGGGGAATGTACAACCTCTGTGAGCATAGACGGTCTAGTGCAAAAGTCAGGGGGAACACACAACCTCTGTGAGCATAGACAGACTAGTGCAAAAGTCAGGGGGAACATACAACCTCTGTGAGCCTAGTCAAACCTTGTGATCCATGAGAAAAAGTTAAGGTATCTAGCAAAAGTTAGGTTGAATGTAAAATTCCTATGAGGTAGAAACAAACGATATTCCTAAGATTGCAAACAATGTAATTGTATTGATCTAGTGCATTGACACATGTAAACATTATCCACCATGAAGAGAATTTCAAATTGCCTTGTCAAGAGTTGTAACTAAAGTCTTGAGTCTAGTTCTATGTTAGAACTAAAGTGTAATGTTGAGTTGCAACTAAANGGTAGAAACAAACGATATTCCTAAGATTGCAAACAATGTAATTGTATTGATCTAGTGCGTTGACACATGTAAACATTATCCACCATGAAGAGAATTTCAAATTGCCTTGTCAAGAGTTGTAACTAAAGTCTTGAGTCTAGTTCTATGTTAGAACTAAAGTGTAATGTTGAGTTGCAACTAAAGTCTTGAGTCTAGTTCTATTTTTGTAATGTTGAGTTGCAACTAAAGTCTCGAGTCTAGTTCTATTTTAGAACTAAAGTGTAATGTTGAGTTGCAACTAAAGTCTTGAGTCTAGTTCTATTTTAGAACTAAAGTGTAATGTTGAGTTGCAACTAAAGTCTTAAGTCTAGTTCTAAGTTCGAACTAAAGCATGTTAGTCTCAAGTCTAGTTCTAAGTTCAAACTAAAGTGTAATGTTGAGTTGTAACCAATATCAAGTCTAGTTATAAGTTTGAACTAAAGTATGAAGCTGAGTTATGACTAATGCATATAATCAGGTTACTATTTCGAGCTTCTCCTCTTCCCCTCTTCAACCTATATAAGAAGAGGTCGAACCCTCTCCTCAACACAGTTTTGCAACACAATTTTGAAACAGAGTTTTCATATGCAGGTTAAGGGTGAAGTAACAGAGGAGCACATCAATGATAAAGAGGCAGCATATCAAAGGTGTATTTCAGCAAGGTCTTGTAAGTCTTTGTTAGGTCAGAGTCATCTTGGCAAGCTCTTTGAGAGAAGTACATTCATGGTGGATATTTTTAAGAGATCTTACATTATTAATGCAATAAAGGAATATTGTTTGTTGGGGTTTTTCTCCCTATACAAGGTTTCCCCAGGGTATATGTGTTGTTGATATGCATGTTTACTTATCTACATAATTATTGCTATTCGATTATGATTTGAAATTGTTGAAGTGTATTAAGATGGAATCAAAGTATTGAAGAAAATAAAAGAATTAATCCGCATAAGAAATCAAGCTCATAATTTAACATGGTATCAGAGCTTAGGGTGAGTTAAACATGTTGAAGTATAGCAACAGGTACACATAGATCCAAGCAAGATTAATTAAGTTTCTAGTGTGAGGACCATGGCATCCTCCATTTCAGTCAGGGCCAAAGATAGGCTCGAAGGAGCTACCAACTTTAATATGTGGAAGCTTCATATAACAAATATCTTGCAAGAGCATGATCTTGAGAAGTATGTGACCATAGTGGTGGAGGAACCAACGAATAATGCAGAAAGAACGAGTTTCAGGAAGAGTCAAGAAAAGGCCAAGCGAATCATCTTTGACTCAGTCAAAGACAGTATAATGCTTGCAATGACTTTGTTGATGACTGCCAAGGATTGTATGGATACCTTGGTGAATCTGTATGAGAAACATGCTCCAAGTCAGAAGAGGATACTTAAGTGCAAGCTTAAGTATTTGAAGATGGAGAAAGGTGAATCAGTGGCATATTTCTATTCTAGGATAGCTCAGATCAAAGATCAGCTTTTGGTCATAGGGGTGATAGTGGACGATGATGATTTAGTGCAAGCCATTTTTGACGGTCTTCCTTCTTCATGGAAGACCTTCTTATTCAGTTTAAGTGGGAGAGAGATTCAACCCACATTTGAGAGGTTATGGCATGATTGCCTCCAGGAGGAGAGTTGCATAATTACCAGGAGCGAGCCAATGAAAGAAGAACACTCAGCTTTAGCATCAAGATTCAAGGGAAAGAAGAAAGGCACTTTCCAGAAAGGCTCTCAATGGAAGCCAAACATCAAAGGTACATTCAAAGCCAAGAATATTGATACATCTAAGATTAAATGCTTTACTTGTAATAAGTTGGGTCATTTTGCTAAAGATTGTTGGTTTAGAAAGAAATATCCTAGGAAAGGGAAACATCATGCCTCAACTACTGAGGATGATGAATCCAAAAGAAATCAGAAAAGTCCTTCTAATGAGAAAGAAAATAGGAAAGAATATTATTTGGTTTTTGCTTTATCCAGTTCAGTTTCCATGGGGCCGAAAACTTGGTTAGTAGACAGTGGTGCATCAAAGCACATGACAGGGTACAAGGAGATCCTCTCAGATTTCGAGACAAAATCTTTTGCAGAGCAGGTCGAGCTTGGGGATGAAAAATGTTACAAGATAGAGGGAGTAGGCTCTATCTCCTTCAGATTGGAATATGGGGCTAGACTTCATGTTGATGAAGTATTATATGTTCCAGGGCTCAAGAAGAATCTACTATCAGTTGCAACCCTTGAGGACAAGGGATATTGGGTGATCTTCGAGGATAGGAAGGCACTACTATGGGTTAACGGTAGCCACTTAAGTACATCAGAACCCATTGGAACTCGCAATGGAGGACTGCATGTCATGTCAGGACAGTCAGTTCAGGCATTGGCTCATGATGCGACTAGCTCCAGTGAGTTGTGGCAAAGAAGACTTGGACATCTTCATTACAAAGCTCTTCCAGATCTACAGAACATGGCATGTGGCATGCCCTCTATTTCTCTTAGTAAAAATGAAATTTGTAGGGGATGCATGCTAGGTAAAAATATAAAGAAAACATTTCCTAGTAGTGACAACAGAGCTCAGGGCATCTTAGATCTGGTTCATTCTGATGTATGTGGTCCCATGTCATCTATCTCACACAGTGGTTGTTTGTATCATGTCATTTTTATTGATGATTACTCAAGAAAATGTTGGATATATTTTCTTAAAGCTAAAAGTGACACATTTGATAAATTAAAAGAGTATAAAGCCTTTATTGAAAAGTAGACAGGGAAACACATAAGAATCCTTAGAACAGACAATGGAGGAGAGTTTGAATCTCTTAAGTTTGAGGATTTCTGCAAGTCAGCAGGAATCAAGAGATAATTGACCGTGCCATATAACCCTCAACAAAATGGTGTTACTGAGAGGAAAAACATGACTATTTGTGAGGCAGTGAAAGTAATGATGTTTGACCAGGATATGCCAAATTCTTTATGGGTAGAAGCTACCTCCACTGTCGTGTATATTCAGAACAGGTGTCCACATGCTATTTTGAAGGACAAGACTCCTAAAGAAGTCTTCTTAGGGATCAAACTTGAAGTAGGGCATCTAAGTATATTTGGATGTCCTGTGTATATTCATGTCCCTAAGGAAAAAAGGACAAAGATGGAACCCTCAGGAAAGAAAGGAGTTTTTGTGGGGTACAGTGAGAACTCCAAAGCTTACAGGATTTATGTACTAGGTCAGAGGCAAATAGAGGTAAGCAGAGATGTGACTTTCCATGAGGAAGCCGCATTTAAGAAATCCAGAGAGCTTCAACAGGATTCAGAAGCAGTTCAACCAACTTCACCCTCTTCTGAAAATGAAGATCCAGATGATCAGAGGGAGGAACCTCATGAAGGGCCAAGTAATGAGCCCCTAGAACTCGCTGAAGTGTTAGAAATAACTCTTGAAGAACCTCTAGCCAAAAGGAAGCTAGGGTGGCTTAAAGAAATAGTGCAGGAAGCAGAAAGGATAGCTGCTCCCAAAGGAACTTTAGGGGAAAGGAAGAGGCCTCATAGGTTTGGAGGCTATGTTGCACTGATGAGCGGCATTAGTGATGCCAAACCTTCTTCATTTGAAGAAGAAGATAAATTACAAGTATGGAAGGATGCCATGCTTGAGGAATACAGGTCTATTATAAAGAACAATGTTTGGGACATTGTGCTAAGGCCAAAAGACAAATCAGTGGTTTCTTCCAAATGGATCTATAAGATCAAACATGAAGCTAATGGAAGTGTGGAAAAGTTCAAAGCAAGATTTGTAGCCAGAGGCTTCACTCAGAAAGAAGGAATCAACTACGAAGAGACTTTTTCTCCTGTAGCCAGGTATACCTCCATTCGAGCTATTATTTCTTTAGCTTTCGTACTTGGTTGGAAACTACATCAGATGGATGTAAAAACAACATTCTTGAATGGAAAGATTGAACATGAGGTCTTTGTGGAACAACCAGATGTTTTTATACTGCATAACAAAGGCACTCATGTATGCAAGATAAGGAAGGCCTTGCATGGTCTTAAGCATGCTCCCAGAGTTTGGTATGACAGGATTGATGGCTTTCTTAAAAGCCTGGGCTTTCAGAAAAGTGATGCTGATGCAAATCTATACTTCAAGGTAAGAGGTAACCAACCTATTATACTAATCCTGTATGTTGATGATCTCTTTCTAACAGGAAATGAAGGGCTAATAGCTTGGTGTAAGAGGGAGCTAACCTCAGAATTCTAGATGAAAGACTTAGGCTTGATGCATTACTTCCTAGGATTGAAAGTGTGGCAAAGACAGGGCGAGATATTTCTGGCACAAGGAAAATACACAGTGGATGTACTAAAGAGGTTTGGTATGATGGATTGCAAATCCATGTCTACTCCGATGGTTGCCAACCTGAAGAAGCTGCATGAATCTGATACAGGTTCAGATTTGGTGGATCCCACCATGTATAGGCAACTGATTGGATCATTGCTGTACATGATCAACACTAGGACAGATATATGCTATGCAGTGATTGCAATGAGTCAGTTCATGACTAAACTGAGACAGAGACACTGGGTGGAAAGAAGGCACATCTTGAGATATCTCAGAGGGACCATTACTTATGGTCTGAGATATACATCTAGTGGTGGTTTATTTCTGCATGGGTATGAAGATGCTGATTGGGAAGGAAGCCCAGTGGATTGGAAGAGTACTTCCGGATACTGATTCAGTTTAGGATCCACTATGATCTCTTGGTCAAGCTGAAAGTAGGGATCCATTGCACAGAGTACAACAGAGGCTGAGTACATTGCAACAAGTGATGCTAGCAAGGAAGCAATATGGCTCAAAAAATTTGTTTCTGGGTTGTTTGGTGACAAGCTCGAGATGACGGTGGTTCACTGTGATAATCAAAGTTGCATAAAATTGACAGAGAACCTGGTATATCACAACAGGTCAAAACATATTGACATGAGGTACCACTACATCCGAGACTTGGTCCAGAGAAAAACTGTAAAGTTACAGTACATAGCCATGAGTGAACAGGTAGCTGATATCCTGACCAAGCCTCTTACCTCAAGACAATTTGTGAAGTTGAGAGGCAAGCTTGGTGTGGCTGAGAATGACTCCCTCGCTGAGAGGAAGTTTTAAATTTGGCAGCATCGACAGTCATTCTCCAATGAGAAGCCATATGGGCCACCCTAAGGCTAGCCAGGGAGATATGGAGAATCAACCAGTCTTGTGAGGTATTGACAAAAGCTAGGGGGAACGAACAACCTCTGTGAGTCAAACCAAAAGTCAGTACGACCAAGATGCTATGTGAGTCGAATGAAAAAGTCAGGGGGAATGTACAACCTCTGTGAGCATAGACAGTCTAGTGCAAAAGTCAGGGGGAACGTACAACTTTTGTGAGCATAGACAGACTAGTGAAAAAGTCAGGGGGAACATACAACTTCTGTGAGCCTAGTCAAACCTTGTGAGCCATGAGCAAAAGTTAAGGTATCTAGAAAAAGTTAGGTTGAATGTAAAATTCCTATGAGCTAGAAACAAACGATATTCCTAATATTGAAAATGATGTAATTGTATTGATCTAGTGCGTTGGCACGTGTAAACATTATCCACCATG
>JASDQU010105519.1:25389-42486 GCA_032191745.1 Picea mariana | reverse complement strand
ATTGGTACAGGTTTACAGCGGTATATCTCACAGTGATAGTGTGACAGTGGTTCCATCATTCTACTTCTACTTCAGGGTGGCAGGACAGGGCAAGGACAGGTGGTTGTAGCCACCTTCCGGTTGTAGCCGGAGAACATTGGGGGTTGTAGCCTCCTTTTAGTTGTAGCCAGAGATTTGGGGAGTTGGAGCTTCCCTCAGGTTGTAGCCTAAGAAACTAGGGGGTTGGAGCCTCCTTCCAGTTGCAGCTGGAAAACAAAGGAAGTTGGTGCTTCCAATGAATGTAATTCTTCAAGACATATAATAAAAAGCATTCCGTGGTTTTTTCCTGATTTGGGTTTCCACGAAAAACACTGGTGTACTGTGTATGTGTATGATTGTTCATTTGTTCATTTACTCTGCAGTTATTGGATAATAATGCTTCATTGATATAGCACTTGGATTATATGGTTAAAAGGGATTAAATTGCTCTATTACTGATTCACCCCCCCTCTCAGTAATCCAACAGGAGCCTCCTTCCAGTTGCAGCTGGAAAACAAAGGAAGTTGGTTCTTCCAATGAATGTAATTCTTAAATACATATAAAAAAAAAATTCCGTGGTTTTCTCCCGCTTTGGGTTTCCACGTAAAAAAACAGGTGTACTGTGTATGTGTATGTTTTCTCATTTGTTCATTGTTTATTTACTCTGAAACTATTGGATGATAATGCTACAATGATATAACACTTGCATTTTGTGGTTGAAAAAAATTATTGCTCTATTACTGATTCACCCCCCCTCTTAGTAATCCAACAATTGGTTTTAGAGTCGGTTCCTTCAAGAATCAATTTAACCACTGAAAGGTAGATCATGGAGAGAAACAACATGTATAAACATGGAATACCACAGTTTGATGGAAAAAAGTATACATTCTGGAGAAGAAGGATGAAAACATATATACAAGCACATAGATTTGAAATTTGAAAATCTATAGTAGATGGATACAAAGAACCATCAGTTCTGCCGACAAGTGAAAGAGCAATAAAACTCGGTCAAAATAATTCCAAAGCCACAAATGCACTTCTGAATGGTCTTGGTGAATCAATACACACCAAAGTTATGAATTGTAAATCTGCTAAAGATATCTGGGACAAACTTCAAAATATTTATGAAGGAGATTCAAAAGTCAAAGCAACAAAACTTCAAACTTACAAAGGTCAGTTCAAACAACTAAAGATGAAGGAAGATGAGAATATTGCAGCATACTTCTTACGAGTCGATGAAACAGTAAATGCAATCATAGTATTGGGAGAAGAAATTAAAGAATCTGTAATTATTCAAAAGGTGCTAAGATCTCTTCCTATGAGATTTGATCCTAAGATATCAACACTAGAAGAAAGAGTAGATCTAGACTCAATAAGCATGAACGAACTACATGGAATCTTCACAACATATGAAATGAGAATTGAACAGGAAAATCTAGATATAAAAGAAGCAACTTTCAAAGCATCCAAAAGGTCAAAGAAAAAGGGAAAAGAAAAAGAAAAAGAACATAGCAACAACAGTGACATCTAAGAAGATGATGAAGAAATGGCCAATTTTTTCAAGAGATTGAACAAGGTAACCAACGACAGATATAAAGGTAAGCTTCCATTGATTTGTTTTAATTGTGACAGTATTGGTCATTTTTCTAACAAATGTCCTCATAAGAAAAATAAGGGGAATGATGAAGATTACTCAAATAACAAACAAACATATAAAGGCAAAGGAACCACAAAGAAAGTTTTCAAGAAAAGCTTATGCACCAAAGAAGACATCTCCTCATTAGATGAAGATGAAGCCAGTGACATTGAGACATAAAGAGTTCTATTCATGGCAATAGAAGACTCTGATAAAAAAGACACCGAAGAAGAATATGAAGAGGTAGAAGTTGACTACTGAGAAGAATTGTTGACTGCCATAGAAGTTATAAGAAGAGAAAAGAGGAAAAACAAGAAGTTACAAGAATAACTAGACAACAAGTAAGACAGTCAAGAACTAGAGAAGATCATCACAGAATTGAAGGTTCAAATAGCAGAATATAAAATAATTGAAGAAGCACTCAAAGAACAATTAGAATAAAGAGACAGGATCATTGGAAATCTAGAAGCAGAGATTGTCACATTGAGAACAGATCTTCAAAATAAAATATATACAACAACTCAAAAGTTTTGGATGACATTATCAACAACCAAAGGCCTAATCATGACAAGTTTGGACTTGGATACAATCAGACAGAAAAATGATCAAGCTCCAAAGAAACATAACAAGAAACATATCAAAAAAATTATGCATAAACAATCAAAGGGGATAGGAAGACCTACAAGGAAGATTGTAGGGACACTCCTCCACCGAGAAGATTCATATTTTAGAATCAACGACCGACATAAGAAAATAGGCCTCAGGAAGAAGACGGATTCATAATAGTAATTCCTTTCAGAATATCTTCAACTCCTAGGTATCAAACTATCTTTTTGGGTTTATGTTATGCATGCAATAATTTTGGACATAAAGATGTAAATTGAAGAGCTAATAGTTGGAACATAAACAACTTTGAAAGTCATGCACAAAATGGTTATCCAAGAAGGCCTAGTAAAACACAGAGAAGAAGATACAACATGTTTGAATCATTGAGAATTGAAGTGGCATGCAACAAGTGCAATAACTTTGGACACATGGCCAAAGATTGTAGAATGACAGTCCCTCCTAGAGAACCACAACAAAACAACAACAGTCACAAATAGGATCCTCAGAAGAGAACATGGATAAGAAAGAAGAATCAATATATTAATTAAGAATGCACACTCGCTCTGCAAACTAAGAAGAAGAAGCATGGTTGGTATGTTGACAATGGTTGTTCAAAACACAAAGAACAGGTGAACAAAAACTTGGTCCCATAGATCACAAGATTGGAAATAAAATGAGATGAAGAAAATTCTATAGAGAAAAGGAAATATGTCAGATACAAAAAGATTTGGAAAATAACTGAAAGAAAAGAAGGACAAGTAAATAAGAAATATGTTCAAGAGATTGTACTTTCAGGCATTGTAGTGAAAGATGAATCCACAGACAGAAAGAAAGAAGTCATATCTCAGAGAGACGATGAATCTACTAATGAAGATGATGGTGAATACACTTAAGAACATGAATTGTTTTGAACCATCTGACTTAGAGACTCCCAGATAATATGAATAATAGACAGGGGGAGTCTATGCCGTAGCTGAGACAGACTAGAGAACCATCCTTCGATCAACTTGAAGAATTTGAGTAGACATATTCAGTGCATTCACTTAGTAGAAGTACAATATGATAGATTAATCAGTTGTAGTAGTACTTCATTATAGTTCAATCACATATGAGTCAAAATTATGGACAGTTGTGTAGCAGAGTCTTGAACAATATGGACAAATATGGATGTGAAATCAGCTTTTCTGAACGAGGAACTTGAAGAAGAAGTCTACATTGAACAACTATTTCCTAGAGAATGGTACTCTAGACTGGATAAATATCTACAACATGCAGGGTTCAGAAAAGGAAGTGCAGACAACAACCTCTACATCAAGGTAACTCAAGATGGTATTTTATTAATTGAAGTTTATATTGAAGATATTATTTTTGGAAGTACTAATGATAGGTTAAGCCAAAATTTTTCAAAGGATATGCATAATGAATTTGAAATGTCATTACTTGGAGAACTATCCTTCTTTCTAGGTCTTTAGATACATCAAAGCAACCAAGGAATTTTTATTTCTCAAACTAAGTATATCAGAGAAATGCTAAAGAGGTTCGGAATGGAAGATTGCAAACCAATTACCACTCCTATGCAAACCAGTTGCAAGTTGAGAAAAGATGATGATTCAAAGTCTACAGACCGGAGGTAATACAAGTGAATGATTAGTACCTTACTATATGTGACAACATCCAGATCAGATATAATGCAGAAAGTTGGACAGGTGGCACGATTTCTAGCAGCACCAAAGGAATCACATGTATTAGTAGTGAAGAGGATTTTCATATATCTCAAAGGAACAAAAGAGTTTGGATTATGGTATCCAAAAGGAAAGGATCTATCAGTTATTTCCTAGACATATGCAGATTGGTCAGGTTGCATTGATGACCGACGAAGCACCAGTGGAACAACATTCTACTTGGGTGAGTGTTTAGTATCTTGGCTAAGCAAGAAACAATCATCAATATCTTTATCTACATCAGAATCATAGTATATTGCAACAACAAGATGGTGTACTCAGGTTCTATGGATGAAACAAACTTTGACAAATATACATGTTGAGTATGATGAGCCCATTCCAATCTATTGTGATATTACAAGCGCCATCCGTATCTCAAAGAACTCGGTGATGCACTCCAATACGAAGCACATTCCAATAAATTATCACTTTCTACGGGAACAGGTTGTAGAGAAGAACATCAGAGTTGCATATGTGGGCACAAAAGAACAAGTGGCAGACATCTTTACAAAAACGCTTCCAAGGGAAGCCTTTGAGTATTTTCACTAGAGACTCGGAGTAATTTCTACTCCAAAATGAATGCTTTTGAATACTTATCTTATACGTTTTAGATTTACACGAGGAAGCACTGTAAAGAGGATAGTTCAGGTTGGGGGATCAATTTCAGGAAGAGTTCAATGAGGGGGATTATCCGTAAGGACAATTTAGTCAGGGGGAGCAAGCCCGCATGGAAAGATACCTTTGCCATTGATGACAAAGGGGGAGAGATTTATGAGATGCAAAGGTAAATGCTTGGATAAAGAGCACAAAGGCATGGTTCCAGAGGAGAATGAGTGATATGACTTAAATATTGCATCAGAGTGTTGCCATCAATGCCAAAGGGGGATAATGTTGATTATTTGGGTTGGATGTCATTGATGTCAACCCTTGAAGAAAGTCTGATAACGAATTCTGGTAGCACAAAGGTTTGGGTAATGGAACCAAGTTTGTTTGATGTATAATGGTATGAGTTTTAATATATTTTAAGGTAAAACTATTCTGGATGGATAGTACATGTCATGCCATTTCCGGTGGTATGTGGAACGTCACATAACTCCCGAGGGTTAGAGAGTTATGGCCATGTGAAGTTGGAGAACCCTCATAAGTCATCTAGAAGCAACAAAATGTCAAAGTAGTCAAAGTGGTTGCAAATAATAAATTATTTAAATAATAAAGTGAAGTGATGAGTGTACTATAAGTCAAAGTGGATACAAAATAAACTATTTAAATAATAAAGTTAATGGAGAAATTACTAAGTGGACAAGTGGTTAGAAGGGGGTTAACCGTAAAATAAGGAAAGTGGTTTAAGAGATTTTAGAAGGTAAATAATAAAGTGAAGTGATGAGTGTACTATAAGTCAAAGTGGAAACAAAAGAAATGGTCTAAATAATAAATGTAATGGATAAATTACTAAGTGGACAAGTGGTTAGAAGTGGGTTAACCCTAAAATAAAGAAAGCGATTTAAGATGGTTAAAAGGTAACCCCTCGAGGAAGCTACATGAAAGTATAAATAAGAGGCAATACTCTCTCATTTTAATCACACTTGAGCATATTGAATATCTACAAGTTATTGAGGTAACCAAAGGATATATAAGCTGAATTTCAGAGGGAAGGTGAAGTAAAGAAGGCCGAAATGCAAGGGAGGATAAATTATTTTGATGATGCTTTCTAAGGTATGTTATTTACAGGTCATCTTGCCATTTTCACAGTAGTGTTTTTTTTTGGAATGATTAAAAACGTGAAATTGGGAGGCCATTGAGGAAACATATCCAAGTAGCTGTGATAATAATTTCATTTTGTGGGTCGTTGTATTTTTGGGGTTACACTCCGTGGAAAATAGGGTTTGTGGCTAGTCTTGAAACTAGTCTAAAACAAGTGTTTCGGGTAAAAACGTCATAACTTCTTCATAACAGATCCATATTCAGTAACACAAAATGTATTGGTTATAGTACATTCTATAGTATTCTGTGTACCATTTTCATATCCATACAACAAATATTCCGTGCGAGGCACGCTCTACAAGTTCATTCTCTAGAATAAGCCATAATTCAACAAGGTATGCCATTTTTTCTATAACTCGTTTTCTGAGAGGTTCCAAGTAGTGAACCCTAGAGGAATTGCATTAAAAACACTTAATAACATTGTGTACTATTTTCAGATCTTTATTCATTATAGGTACATAGTTATGATTATTTCAAATTAGGGTTGTTGATTAATCCAAATTAGTCAAGTGAGACTAAAGTAAAGTTTGATGAAAATGCTAGTCCCTTGTTAAAGTTAAGGAAGGTTTACAGGTATGTGATCGTATACACTAGGTCTATTACATAGTTACAAATCAGATTTGGATGATGAAATTGATGAGGGATTTTGGTTGAGGTACATGTTGGGTACATGGTTGAGACAAGTAGTTGACGAGTTGACACATACATGAGGTGTATAGTTGATGATGTTGGTACATCTTGATGAGTCGTAGTTTATGTGTATTTGATGCATGATTGGTACATATTTGGTGCATGGTTGATGCAATCGTTGATGGCACAGGTTTAGGTATAGGTTGGTGCATGGTTGATGCACTTGTTTATGGTACAAGTTGATTACATGTTGTTTGGACAGGTTATTGTGACAAGTTTGGTGCATCGTTGAGGTACAGGTTGATGTATGGTACATGTTATTGGTACAGGTTGTTACAGGTTGATTACAAGTTGATTGGTACATGTTTACAACAATATATCTCACAATGATAGTGTGACAGTGGTTCCATCATTCTACTTCTACGTCAGGGTGGTTGGAGAGGGCAAGGACAGGTGGTTGTAGCCACCTTCCGGTTGTAGCCGGAGAACATAGGGGGTTGTAGCCTCCTTCTGGTTGTAGCTATAGAATTGGGGAGTTGGAGCTCCCCTTAGGTTGTAGCCTCCTTCTGGTTGTAGCCAGAAAATTGGGGAGTTGGAGTTTTCTTCAGGTTATAGCTTGAGAAACTAGGGGGTTGGAGCCTCCTTCTAGTTGAAGCTGGAAAACAAAGGAAGTTGGTGCTTCCAATGAATGTAATTATTAAATACATATAAGAAAAAACATTTCGTGGTTTTCTCCCGCTTTGGGTTTCCACGTAAAAACACTCGTGTACTGTGTATGTGTATGATTGCTCATTTGTTCATTGTTTATTTACTCTACAACTATTGGATGATAATGCTACATTGATATAACACTTGCATTTTGTGGTTAAAAATGATTATTTCTCTATTAGTCATGCATCCCCCTTCTAAGTAACCACCATTAAGCGTGCTTGAGACAGAGGTGTCTTGGGATGGGTGACCACCTGGAAAGTCCCAGTTACTGGGTGCAGGCCCCAGAAGTGATGATTGATGCTATGTGATTCATTTTGCTAGTTTCAATCCCACTTCTTCATCCCTGTGAGCATCACCCAATGCAATGAGTGCTAAGTGGACTATTCAAATCATGATAATTATTGGTCAATTGTGACTAATACTCATGGGTATGGGTCATAGATTAATGACTTACTCTACGTAGTTAATCCCCAAAATGATATCTAATGACTATTTTACTCAGAACACCTGTTTGAGACTAGTTTTAGGACTAATAAAAAACTCTATCTTACAGAGCCTATAACTTGAAAATTGTAGTGAATCAAAATATGAAATTGTTACCACATGTTATTTTCTATGTCTCCTTAGGATATTAAAAATTTAACTATATGAGATGTCCTAGAAAAAAAAATTATAACTATTTTACAATGAAGACCTGTTTGAGACTAGTTTTAGGACTACTTAAAAACCTTGATTTCCACAGCCTATATTTTTGAAAGTATAAAGAACCAAAACTTGAAATTTTTACCATGGGTATTGGGAACGTATGCTTTGAAACCAAATGTTATGCATCAAAACCTTAAAATATCATAAGAAACTAGAATACACACATTGTACACCATATGTGAGCATGGAGCACAACTCCAAGATAGATAAGAGAGATGAGTTACAAAATAACTCCTTAAATAATATGAGAACCTCCTCAAAATACCCCAATAATGACTACATGGTATCTATATATACCTATTCATACATTGCACATATGGCCCATTTATTAGGCTGAACACTATTACATACACATTTAACCCCATATATTCCCCCCTTGGGGTCATATCATATACATTTAATCCCATGTATGTCCCCCTTTGGGTCATATCATAATATAATGCAACAAATACTTAAGATAACATAATAAAACAAAGTACACACCATGTACACCAAATGGGAGTGTGGAGCACAACTCCAAGATATATAAGAGAGATACATTACACAATAACTCATTAAAGAATAATAGAACTTCTTCCAAATACACAATACGTTCATACATCCAAATCATATGTTCCTTCAATAATGACTACACATTCTCTATATATACCTTTTCACACATTGCACATGTGGCCCCTTTATTAGGCCAACTACTATTACATATACATTTACCTTATTACATATACATTTAACTGCATATATTCCCACCTTGGAGTCATATCATATACATTTAACCTCATATATTCCCACCTTAGGGTCATATCATTTTCCCTGTTTCATTAGTGGTGTTTATATTTTTTGTTTTATTCCTTAACCCTATTCATGTTGATTTTTAAATAAGCTAGGTTAAGCATGTAGTTCATTACAATTTTACATTTGTCTTAACCATAAACAATAATGTTGCAACAACCAAGATCACAAGAAGAAACACCATGCACAAGAACACAAGAAGTATCCTGGGAAACCCTTCTCAACAAGGGAAAAAACCCCAGCCAAATCCTTTGCTATATTCTTCAAGAGAAATACCTTCACCACCAATAAGACCAAGCACACAAGAGGGTGCTCAAACCCTAGAAGACTAGCGCCCAAGAGAGGTGCACACTTTTCCCAAGGAGATATACTTGCTGAAATTTCCAAACTCATGTGAGAGATATGATTCCACGATGGGGAATCTACCTTTACTTATACTAAACTGAACCTGTCAACAAAAGTGTCTATTGGCACAACATGGCCGACCTCACTATCTTATAATATAATTAATATTAACTAGATTAATTATCTTTTACATTAATTACTAGTCACATTAAGGTGGGGCCGTCTTGTACCCTTTACTTTACAATTAGGGTTACAGGCAGGTCTGACTCTTGAACAATATAACAAGGGATCTTATACACCCATTAATGCTCATACACTAGGGGAAAATCCATAGGGATGTCCATATCTATGGCTCACTGCATTACACAAAAGAACCACTTCTTCACTAGTGCTCAACCACTAGAATCACATTCACCTGTGCTCGTCCACTTGCACGTCCACTCAACATATCTTCTTTCCCACTGCATTACACAGGAGAGTCATCTAGAGTTTCTCGTCAACTCTTCTTCTCAGAGGAGGCTAATACATCATCTTCGTTTCTATTCTCATGACGATGCACCCAACACTTTGGGATTTCACACGTTCGCCTTGTACTCAACCACAAGCACGTCCAACTCTGCAGATCGCCTTTCTCACTGTGTTACATAGGAGAATCATCTGGAGTTCTTCTCAACTCTCTTAATGGAGGAGGTCATATCTATGTCCCAACTCTATCTGAGATAAGAACCACACACCCTTCTCAGGGGCTTTCTCTTAGGTTTGTAAGTTGGAGAAAGTCTCACATAGTTGCAATTGTCAACATCTCTTAGGTTTGTAAGTTGGAGAATGTCTCACATAGCTGCAATCATTAACACTCCCTCTTAGCTAGGGAGGCATTTTCCACCAGGCCAAGTCTCTCACAAAAATACTCGAACTTTGTCTTGGCAAGTGGTTTGGTGAAGATATCTACGATCTGTTCATGAGTAGGAAGATACTGCACGTGTACTGTCTTCCTCTGCACCATGTCTCCGATATAGTGATACTTTATTTCAATGTGTTTTGATCTATCATGAAACACAGGGTTCTCAAAGAGATTTACATAGCTCTGGTTATCACAATGAATAGTAGTAGGATCCATCTCATGATTGAACAAGTCAGTCAGAAGTTTTTTAAGCCACACTGCTTCACGAGCTATCACACTCAATGAAATGTACTCTGCCTCTCCGGTGCTTAAAGCTACAAAGCGTTGTTTTCTTCTACATCAGGAAACCATGGCCAAACCTAAAGTGAAGCAACAACCAGAGGTGATTTTTCTGTCTACTGCGCTTCTTGCCCAATCTGCATCGACATATCCTTGCAGGCTCAAGTCCACATTGGATGCATATATCAGGCCATAACCAATTGTGTCTCGTAAGTATCTCAATACATGTTTTGCAGCTATTCAATGTGTATGTTTCGGTTGGCTCATAAACTGGCTAAGCAAATTTACTGCATAGCAAATGTCCGGTCTGGTATTAACCAGATAAATCAGAGATCCAATCAATTGTCGATATAAGTGTGGATATACATCTCCTGAATCAATATCACTCATTTTCTTCAAATCCATTACCATTGGAGTGGGCATGGATTTGCATTCTGTCATACTGAACTTTTTCAGTATCTCCATAGTATATTTTCCTTAACTTAGGAAAATATCATCTGTTCTCTACCATACTTCTAGTCCCAAGAAATAGTGCATCAAGCCCAAATCCTTCATTTCAAATTTAGCAGTCAATGCTTGTTTGCATTCAACCACGAGTCTCTTTGAACCATTGAGTAAAAGGTCATCCACATATAAGGTCAAAATCAAACACTCATTGCCATCAATGTGATAATATAAGTTTGGATCAACAACACTTTTGTTGAATCCCAAACTCATCAGAAATCCATCCATTTTCTTGTACCAAGCACGTGGTGCTTGCTTTAGACCACATAGGGCTTTCTTCAACCTGTATACATGAGATATTTAGTTGTGTACAACGAAACCTTTTGGTTGATCAATATAAAATTCTTCCTCAATTTCACCATTGAGAAAGGTTGTCTTTACATCCATCTGATGTAGCTTCCAACCCATGGAAGCAAATAGTGAAATGATAGATCTGATGGAGGTATATCGGGCTACTGGTGCAAAAGTCTCGTCATAGTCAACTCCCTCTATTTGTGAAAACCCTGTGGCCACAAATATTTCTTTATATTTTTCAATGCTTCCATCAACAACATGCTCGATTTATAAATCCATTTGGAAGTCACTACAGACTTTCCCTCTGGTCTTGGAACAACATTCCATACATAATTTTTAATATAGATTGGTATTCTTCATTCATGGAATCTTGCCATGATTGTTCACCTACAACTTCTCCATGAAAAGTTGGCTATGAGTCAATAATGTGGGTCATGGATGAAAGGTATCTTGAGAATCTCTTTGGTCCTTTTCTCTCTCTGGTTGTTCCTCGTGGAGCTTTATGCCCTTCTGCTTCTTCTAGAGTTTGTCAGGCCCAAGAAGGCCTTTTATGTCCAACCATAATATCTCTGGGTATGTTGCTCAGAGAAACTGAATCAGCTGGAGGGACTGGATCAAATGGAGCTATTGGATCATCTAGAATAATATCTATCTCCCTCTGAATTGCTGAAGGAGGAGAAGGTATTGTCTCACTAGCAATTTCCATCTGAGCTTTGAATTCTTGAAATTTTGCAAGGACTCCATCCTTGTTATTTATAAAGTAAATCCAAGTTTTCCTAGAGTGATCATATATGAAGAGTACATAGTATAAGTACCCATTTAGAGATGCAATAGTCATTAGTCCTCATACGTCTGAATATATCAAGTCCAAGATTTCCTTGGATCTATTGTCACTGCTTGGGAAGGATCCTTTAACATTTTTTCCAAGGGAACAACCTTTGCAAACACCTTTATGCTGAATCTATATTTCTAGTAGACCTGTTACCATTTTTCCTAGAGCTGGAAGAGCTCTATAATGAATGTGAGCAAGTCTTCTATGCCATAACTCACTCAAGCTAATAATGCCATGTAATACGACTTGGACTGGTTTGATGGTAAATATATGCAAGTTGTTTTCTCGGACACCAATTACCTTGGAAGAACTTATATGAGAGTCTTTGTGCCATGCAATAACTCTTCCTTTTGAGAAAGTAATCTTGTAGCCTTTGTCTTCCAAGGCCGAAATAGAGACAAGGTTTCTATTCATTTCAGGTACATATAGTACTTCTTCTAATTTAAGATGCACATCTGAATCTAGTCGGAAGGTAGAAGTTCCAACTCCTCTTGTATTATATCTGGCATCATCTCCAAGGACAACATGTAGATGTGTCTCTTTCTCAACAAAAATGTGTTAGGTGATTTCTAAGACCGATCATGTGCCTGGAGGCATCACTATCAATTAAACAAGTATTATCATTGGTAGCGACCATACCTGAGAGTGCTGAGATGTTGATGTATTCATTTATTTGAGGTCTTGTCTTCCTGGAACTGAGTTTGCTTAAATCATCAAGCTTTCCTTCCATCATGATGTTGCTCATCTTTGAATTCTTCACAAACCCTTGTCAACTAGGCTAGATAAAATAATGGCTAGGCTAGGCTAGCACTCTTAGGTTTTGTTGGGATTATGATTGCCAACAATAAGCCTTGAGAAATATGATAGCCTTGATAAGTTGAAGAGCTTCTTCAAAGAGTTGCAAAAATACAATTCT
Source organism: Picea mariana (assembly GCA_032191745.1). Classification (NCBI taxonomy): domain Eukaryota; kingdom Viridiplantae; phylum Streptophyta; class Pinopsida; order Pinales; family Pinaceae; genus Picea; species Picea mariana. Next base: position 29,838 of record JASDQU010105519.1, on the reverse strand, counting down.
GAAAATTTCTGCAAAAATTGGCGAAACCCTAGGGCCAAAAAGTCAAAATGCTCGAAAATGCAATATGAGACTTGATGGAGGTGCACCAAAGGAGGCCGTACACACTTATTTCCTTTTTATCCCCAATGTCCAAGTTTTAAGTGCTGAAAAACCTCAGAAGAGTAGGCCGTATAGAATTTCTGGAAACCCTAGGAGGGTCGTACAATTTCTGCATAAGTGAGAGAGAATGGTTGGAAAATGTTTGTGCAATGGGATCTTCAAGACCTATGCTCTGATTCCATGTTAATTTTTCAATAACCTAGGTTAAGCATGTAGTTCATTCCAATTTTTCATTTGTCTTAACCATAAACAATAATGTTGCAACAACCAAGATCACAAGAAGAAACACCATGCACAATAACACAAGAAGTATCTTGGGAAACCCTTCTCAACAAGGGAAGAAAACCCAACCAAATCCTTTGCTATATTCTTCATGAGAAATACCTTCACCACCAATAAGACCTAGCACACAAGGGGGTGATCAAACCCTAAAATATTAGCGCCCAAGAGAGGTGCACACTTTTCCCAAGGAGATATACTTGCTGGAATTTCCAAACTCATGTGAAAGATATGATTCCACAATGAGGAATCCACCTTTACTTATACTAAATTGAACCTATAAATAGAAGTGTCTATTGGCACAATAGGGCCGACCTCACTAGCTTATAATATAACTAATATTAACCAGATTAATTATCTTTTACATTAATTACTAGTCACATTAAGGTGGGGCCGACATGCACCCTTTACATTACATTTAGGGTTACAGGTAGGTCTAACTCTTGAAAAATATAACAAGGTATATTATACACCCAATAGTGCTCATCAACTAGGGGAAAATCCATAGGGATGTCCATATCTCTGGCTCACAACATTACACAGAAGAACCACTTCTTCACTAGTGCTCAACCACTAGGATCACGTTCACATGTGCTTGTCCACAGACACGTCCACTCAATAGATMTTCTTTCCAACTGCATTACACATGAGAGTCATCTGGATTTTCTCGTCAACTCTTCTGCTCAGAGGAGGCTAATACATCATATTCATTTATGTTCTCATGACGATGCACCCAACACTTTGGGATTTCACACGTTCACCTTGTGCACAACCACAAGCACGTCCAACTTTGTAGATCACCTTTCTCACTACGTTACACAGGAGAATCATCTGGAGTTCTTCTCAGCTCTCTGAATAAAGGAGGTTATCTCTACGTTCCAGATCTATCTCAGATAGGAACCACACACCCTTCTTAGGGGCTTTCTCTCAGGTTTGTAAGCTGGAGAAAGTCTCACATAACTGCAATGGTCAACATCTCTCAGGTTTGTAAGCTGGAGAATGCCTCATATAGCTGTAATCATCAACAATTCATTGGTTAAATGTTTGGTTATGTGAAACTTGAGTGTAACATACCCAATGTACTATTGGTCCATTCTACTCTGAAACTTCACTGCGCAGTTTCTACTTTAAACATAATCCACACAGTTTTCACTTGAAGAGACGCGTTCAACCCAAGCTTGAGTTGTGCCATGCAACTTATAGCAGTAAGAGCATCATTCTCTTTTTACACAATCTTATGCAACAAAATTAAATGAAACAACTGTGCACACCAACATGCTGACCACACAACATAACCGCACACACAACCATCTAGACATCATGCACCACTTCTGATTTCACGATGTGTAAGGTCTATGTCCTTAACATGCACACACAAGTTCCAACCCCTTGACGCACACAAGCTATAATCCCACACACTCGACCACTCAATCCTCTTCTTGATGATTCATAACCAAAATCACAAAGTTAACTTACCAGGTAAGACTATCCACATTTATCATATCCATGCATAACTAAAAATATAGGTTATCATCACCATATATACATGTGCAAATTGCATTTAAACATAATAACAACAAATACTTAAATGCACCAACATATAAGAATTTAACCCATGTCAAAAATAGATAAAATGCATGCAGTAACCAATACAAGTACATAAGGAACACTTATCTTAAATGAAAGTTACCAACTGCAGCCTTGACTTAGACATTTCTCCTAGCCATAGACGTTGTTTCTCATAAGATTTTGACAATAGGTCACCCTCAAGCTGGGGCTCAACTCCACCAGGGAAAATAGGTTCCTAGCGACAAGCTATGGTCTGAAACTCAACATAATTTCCCATCCCTAGGTGCCCGTTACTACAACCAGCCCATATTCCCTCATTCCCCACACACCTCTCAGACCCAAGGAAGTGTTCCCCTTCTCTGCTCAACAATCCTTCGACTACCCCACTTCCCTTCCCAAGGTTACCAACAACAAGCCGGATAGGAAGTCTCTAGACCCTGTGACTAATGCTCAACGCACCAGGGAACGACTCCCAACAAATCTCACCTGGAGAATATACTCATGGGTCTGGAAACCACTCCACAACAACCGATCTATCACATAAAGAGTCTGCTCACAGTCTTCCCACCTGACTCCTCGATAGTAGAATTCTGGTTACAACCCCACAACTCCTTGCAATATTCTCTGGACATATAAGGTAATAATCATATTTTCCATACAATCTGACCCTCCTCTACTCATGAGATCCTGCCACACCAATAATAATGCCATTATTCCCTCCCCCCCAAAAAATACACTAAGGCCAACAATATATATTGCATGCCTTCCACTTGACACTTGTCACCTTCAAAAGTAGCTTTAAGCCACTTGGTGACCCGTTCCATATCCTTGGGAACTTAGGATAAAATAATATATCTAACATTTACACTTTTCCCATAAATATTATAAAATATTCCCCAAGACTTACAACTCACCCCCTTTTCCCTTTTCCAGTGGAGTAGTCCCCCCCATCTCTTTTCATTCGAGTTAGTCAACACATAACGATGCAATATTATATTATTAATCATGATTATATTTACATGGATAGGCACACTGGCCTATCTACATCCATGCTCACCAGCCTCATAATCACATAGGATCTATGGCCTCCATATATATCCATTCATTCCCACACACTAACCCAAGTGCGTGCAACCATAGAGAAATGTGCACACTTTCCTAGGTGCGCTCAACACATAGACTGTGCACACCCGGTCTTTGTTAACACTTTTCTGCGCACTACTCTGCTGCGTGCAACACCAAAATCAAGTGTCCTTGGCTCACTGACCTAAATTCTCATTACATTTACACTTGGTACCAATTCGACTCACCAGCCTATATGTACAATTACAAAGGGTTCGAGATCAGGGACACTACAATCTCCTCCCCCTTATTTATGCACTGTCCTCAGTGCATCATATACGCATGTACGTTAAAATTTTCAAACATAATAAAAAATATGAGGACACTATGCTCGCATAGCATCCTCGCGCTCCCAAGTTTCATCCTCATGATTGTACCAGGTCCATTGGACCTTTACCAAATCCATGGATCAATTCCAGAGCTATTTTATTTTCCAATCCAATATGCAAACTGGTCGCAATTGAAAGCCTCCTTCTGGCTCCACCTGAATAACATTGCAATCAATGACATGATTAGCATCAGGTATGTAACTCTTAAACAATGAGACATGGAAAACATTATGAATGCATAGGGACACAAGAAATGCAAGCTTATAAGCGATAAGATCAATCCTTTCAAGGATTTCAAATGGCCCATAATAGCGCGCTGCTAACTTAGAACACTTTCCCAACTTCAAGGAATTGTGCCTGGCCTTCAATTTCAAAAACGCATGATCACCCACTTCAAATTCCCTATGGGTTCTGCCTTTATCTACTTATCTTCCCTGCTTTTCTTGGGCAACTTTTAAATTCTTCCCGATATTTACGATCCGCTCCTCCATTTCCCAAAATAAATATGTCCCAACTACTGCACATTGGGTTATTCCAACTTCCAGGTGTGTTGCACTTTCTACCATAAAGTGCCTCAAATGGGCTCATCTTTAAATATGCTCGATACCCATTGTTGTATGCAAACTTTAACAAATGAAGGTAGTCGTCCCACTTGGATGTTTTATCCATCACATACATCCTCAAAATGTCTTCAATCACTCAATTTACTCTCTCCGTCTGATCATCCAACTCGGGATGATATGTTGTGATGAAATTCAAACTTGTTCCAAATCCTTTTAATAACCCTTTCCAAAATTTCAACGTGAAATTAGGATCTCTATCAGACACAATTGTCTTAGGTACACCATGCAACTTAGTAACTTCATGCACGTATATTGTTAGGATATTTAGACACTTAGGATTTAGTTAAGATCTACTTGGTCTAATATGTCGTTAGGTAAAAGTGTGTTTCTTTAGTATGCATTAGTATGCATTTGTAGTTAGGCAATCCGACGGTCACGATATGTTCCCGACATAGAGTGATCCGACGGTTCATACTCTCCTCGATCTT
>JASDQU010105518.1:348205-397666 GCA_032191745.1 Picea mariana | reverse complement strand
TGTGAATTCAGAGGTCGTTGGGAGCTTATACATAGCCTGGATGTGTTCGGGCCTAAAAGTCCCAATAATGTCCCGTCGGTCATTTACAATAGTCCTGGAAGGCAAGTCGATGTGATCCAATGCCCATCGGATCATATCGAAGTACGGGAGCGATCGAGGTCTGGCCGCAATGAGATGCATTATCGACTGAACAATAGCCTTGTACTTAGTGTTCAGATCGTCTTTCTCGATATCATAGTTATAGTCATCAGAGTCTGAACAGTTTACTGCCTCGGATTGTAGAATACCTGTAATAGAAGACCAGGTAGATATAGAGCCATCCATCCGCGACGAAGTGTCTGAGACATTGTCCGAACCCTGCGCTGCGACTTCGATATTTGCTTTGGCTCCCCTTCTTGGCGCCATAGCTGAAACTGGCGTTTTCGTTCTTCTATGATAAACCTGCGTATACATGCAGAGGCTAGTTCACTCGGAGAAATAATTGCTCTATACACTTAACAAGAAATGTTTTCCTTTTAATGAATAAAACAAGTTTCGTATATATTTTGGAAATTATGTACCTTTGTCATGAGTTCATTAAATCGCGAATAAAACCAAATTAATTGAAAAAATCTGATCTTATTTTCATCGTGGATTTACCCTATTTTTTCATTAATGTCGTGAATATTGGGCGGCTTGACAGGTACTCGGGTTATGGAGAGTAAATGAACTCCTTGTAAAGTGTGCCAACCTTGATGCGTGGGACGTACCTTATTTTTAAATTATTTTTCTAAAATTTCAAATCTTAACGGCTTAGAGATTTCCTCGCTTTTCGTCATCTCGTGAATTTCCCTTTAACATTGTGACTTTCCAACTCGCGAGATTGCGAATTCCAATCTCAGCATTAATTAACAATAATTACGATGTAGCGGACCCTTAATAATATGATTAACTTAATCACCAAATCGTGAATCAGGAATTCGAAAACAAGTTTTTAGGAGAATGAAATGCCGAGTCGCGATATCGCGATGCGGCGATAATTAGTCTCAGATTACGAGAAGTAAAACTTAAATTAGGAGACTAACTAATCTTGCCAAAATTACTTCACAACCTCGCGAATCGCATTTTTGGATATCTTTGGTTTATGAGAGAAAAAAGCCGAGCTGCGATGTGCCGAAAAACGGAAATTAACCGTGGTTAGTTTTTTAACCTTGGTTCTTGACTAAGGCTTATCAAAAAGATTTATCGCATTCTCGGCCCTCGGGGTTAAAAGAAAAAAAATTTAGGCTCGACGAATGCCGAGTTACGAAATCCCGATGATGTCTAATCAAGGGTTAAATGGTTTACCATAGTTAATGCCTTGGGTGAAAAATTTGAAAGAGTGAGTTCGCAGTTTCGCGACTCGGGACTTTTGAATTCAAATATCTAAAATGCCCGACTGGAGACATCCCGAAATGAACCAAGAGAGAAACTTTCTCATGAAAAAACAAAATGCTACTGAAAGAGAAAAACGCATTGCTATTCATGTGCACGAATTTTCAAGATTTTATTCTTGAAGTTTAGTTCAGGTGAAAGAACAAGTGCGGCTCCAACACCCTCTTACCACACATCAGAGTTCCTCTGATGCAATAGAATATTGCTTCATAGTCTGAGGTGCTAGAGATCACCATGAAGTTAGAATCAACCCCTATGGGAGAATCCAGCTCAGGAATGAGTCAAATCTTGAGTCAGCTAACTAGTTTGTCTTTGTAGGTCAAAGACATGAAGAAAGACAAGGGAAAAGACAAAAGAGAAGACATCTGGTGTGTCAGATGTAGATCAGAAAGCCATGACAAGGAACACTATCCCCTATTCAATGAATACTTGTCTTCTGGAGCTCCGAGCCCTTTGAAGCAAGTCACCTTACCCTGGTGTGAGGTATGCAGAAATAGTCATCGCCCTGGTGAGTGCTACTACATGAAAAAATAAGTTCAGACACCCACTAATTTGTATTGCATGTTCTGTAAGTCTGTGGGACATGATGATAGGGATTGTAGGGCTTACGATCTCATGCATGAAAGGTCGAGAGGCATATATAAGATTCAAGGCGAAGTACCACAAGAAGGAAACACTACGCAATATAACTTCCCTGGGAGAGGAAAATTTAATCCTTGTGGTGGATTCAAAGGATGAGGACAAAGAGGAAGAATGGGTCGAGGCTGAGGACAGATAATATGTTATAACTGCACACAACTAGGACACCTCACAAGGGATTAATAGAATCCTTGTACTACTTGTAGCTACTATATCTCATTTGAACATGTTATAGAAGATTGTCCTGTGCTGCTAGCTAAGCTTCAGGAAAGATGAGGACCTCAACAGAACCCGCAAGTACAACTGATAAATGCTAAACCTCACGGAGAAGACTCTATGNCAACAGAACCCGCAAGTACAACTGATAAATGCTAAACCTCACGGAGAAGACTCTATAGTGGATGTTATAGCCAGAGGAGGCATTGTTATAGGAGAAGAAAAACTAACCCCAGAGAAGATTATAGAAGAGTCAGGAATAAGAAAAGCTACAGAGAAGACACAAATGTTTGATGCAAAGAAAGAAAGAAAAATGTTTGAGGAGGCAAGAAAAGAATTCAGAGGACACCAAGGTTCCTCATCGAAGACCAGACCAGAAGTGAGAGAATATGGAATGCCTCTACCATTTGATTAGTCTGCTTCGCCAAAAGAAGGAAAAGAGTTAAGCAAGCTCATGAAATTCCTATATACTTGTATTAAGTTGATTCAGGATGAGAGCGTTGTACAAGAGTTACAAAATTTAATCAGACAATATGAGCTAGGGAAGATATACCCCTTACTAAATAGGGCAGTACACCAAATCAGTAAGAAGAGAAGCACCAATAAGGAATTACATTTGAATGCTCAAATAGGAGAGTATGAGATAGATTATGTAGTCCTCAACTTAGGGTCAGAGGTCAATGTCATAATGAAGAAAACATGGGCACTGATGGGAAAACCGAAGTTGATCTATTCCCCTATCAGGCTTAGGATGGCCAACCAACAAGCTGTAAGTCCATTTGGCAGATTGGATCATGTCCCTATGGACATTGATGGAGTAAGAACATTTGCATATTTTGAGGTAATTGAGATAGTCGATGACAGTTTCCCTTACCTTGCGCTGCTAGGAATTGATCAGGATTTCAATAATTCCACTGTGGCTGATTTAAAGAAGAGACGTATGACTTTTGAAAGAGATGGCCTTAGGGTCATCGCACCATTAGATCCAGATGAAGGTCAACAATACACAAAACCTATCAGAGAAGAAGACCACGCATATGCACTAGAAAATATATACAAATTAACAACCAGACAACAAGATTACATTAATCCCATAGCTAATGGAAACTTAAGCTGGCGAAGTGATAGCGTATGCTCATCAGAAATAGAAGAAGCACTGAAGAATTGGCAGAATAAAATGTATGAAGTATCTACAATAATATGTGCTAGATTAACCAGAGAAGTTCGTTGGATTGGCACAATCGTAAGTAACCTAGCCACCTTTGATGGTCTAAATCATTTAGAAACCTTTTTTCGAACTTTGAAGAAAGTGTACCAATACAAAAAATATTTTTGGCAATGGATGAGGCCTTGAAAGAAACCCTAGCAAGATGGTGGGGGACACACAAAAACAACATTGCAGACTGGGTACAATGTCGTACCTTGATGACAACGTAGTTCACAGCACAAGTAGAAGGCTATGAAGTTCGTTACACAGGTCGAAGCTGTACAAAGGACCATGTGTGAAGCTGCAAGGAAGCCTAGAGAAAGATTCCTCAAGAAAAATGGGTACACAAATTAATGAACACACTAGACACGACACCTATCAAGTGGTACCTTCAGGCATAGCTGCGCCTCATCACTACAGATTGGAAAGGTATGATTCAAAATTTTGTAAACACCTTCTTATTTGAAAGTCAATATCCTTCAGTAGATCAAGCACTACATATTGTTCGACACAGAGTATTTAAGGAGGCCTCTAGCCTCCATTTAGAGAAAGACGAGGACGAATGGACTGCGCCTCTACAAAAACTACAAGGCTATTACAACATCAACGTTGATGAAGACGATGATCTGAAGAAGGTGAACATCATAGAAATAGAAGGCCAGAGAGATGTAGAAGGACCAGTAGTCGAGTTACCATTTATTGAACAATCGATCAATATTAAGAAATTCAATACTGGAACAGAGCAGACACCTAAGTTTGCAAATGTTGGAGATTATTGGGATGTTGCTACCATTGACAAGATTACAGAGCTTCTGCATGAATATCAGGACTTGTTTCCAGCCAAGTTCACTGATATGAAGGGCATTAAAGGACCTATGGGAGAGATGAGAATCCATTTAAAGTTAGGTGATAGACTAGTCAAACAGATACCGTACAGACTGAACCCTAAATATAAGGTTAAAGTGAAGATTGAGATCAACAGAATGTTGGAAGCAGGGATTATAGAACTTGTCAAAGAGTCAGAATGGATTAGCCCTATGGTGTTACAAGACAAGAAGAAAGGAGAGATCAGGATATGTGTAGATCTTAGGAAGCTGAATGATGATTGTTTACATGACCCCTTCCCTACACCATTCACTGACGAAGGTTAGATAATGTGGGAGGCTAGGAAGTATATTCTTTTACGGATGGATTTTCAGGATACCATCAGATCTGGATTGCCAAGGAAGATCGCCATAAGACCACATTTGCAATAGAATGGGGGTACTATCAATATACAGTGATGCCATTTGGATTGAAGAATGTCCCAACCATCTTTTCCAGGGTGGTGGTCGAAGCATTCAAGGAATTTCCGCATAAATTTATAGAAGCATATTTTGATGATTGGATTGTTTTTAGTTTATTAAATAATCATATTTAATGTCTAAGGCTAATAGTTGTATAAATGCAAGGAGTGTCAAATTTCCCTGAACCTGAAGAAATGCATTTTATTTTCACCATTTGGAGTGTTGTTAGGTCATATTGTATGTAAGCAAGGATTGTTGGTAGATCCATCCAAAATTGCCATTATAGTTGATCTATCCCCTCCTACTTCAGTCAAACAACTGCGCACTACGTTGGGACACACAGGATTCTATAGGAAATTCATTAAAGGATATGCTCAGATTACAACACCCATGGAGAAGCTGTTGAAAAAATATTGTCAGTTTAGTTGGACGGAAGAATGCCAGCAGAGCTTCGACACACTGAAACAAAAAATGCTTATCGAGCCTATTTTGGTTTTCCCATACTAGACCAAGGAATTTCATGTGCATGTCGATGTGTCTTCCATTGCTTTAGGAGTTGTGTTAGCACAATCTGGAGGAGGAGATATTGACCACCCGTTATCCTTTGCTAGTAGGAAGCTATCAACTGCTGAGATTAATTACACCACCATTGAGCGAGAAGGGTTAGCCATGGTATATGCATTGTAGAAATTTTACCACTACTTGTTGGGAGGACACTTTAAAATGTTTACTGATCACTCTGCACTGAAATACCTAGTCAACAAGTCATTGTTGGGGGGAAGGATATGCAGATGAATTCTTCTATTTCAAGAATATGATTTTGAGATCATAGTAAAGCCAGGGAGAATGAACAAAGGTTCTGATCACTTGTCAAGGTTGGAACATGGTGAAGAGCCGACCATTTTGGAGGATGCACAACTACTGGACATTAAAAATATCAATGACCACTTCGTTGAGATAGTCTAGTTCCTATCAACAGGAATGGCACCTAGTGAGTACACAATTCCTCAGAAGAAACAACTAGTAGTGTGTGTTGCAGACATCTCACTTATAGCTGGACATCTATACAAGATGGGACCTGATGAGATATTAAGAAGATGTGTTATGGAGGCAGAACGACCACTGATCCTTACAGAAGCTCATGAAGGCATCACAGGAGGACATTATGCAGGAAAAGCAACTATGCAGAAGGTTCTTAGAGATGGCCTTTGGTGGCCTACCTTAAACGGAGATGCTAAAGACTATTACAAAGCCTGCGATGTATGCCAAAGAGTTGGGAAACCTTCCAGAAGAGATGAAATTACACTAGCACTAAAACTGACCCTACAAGCATTTTAGAAATGGGCCATTGACTTCGTTGGACCTATAAACCCACTAGGAAAGCGTACAAGAGCAAGGTACATAATTATAGCAATAGAATACTTGACCAAATGGGCCAAAGCAAGAGAAGATAAGGACTGTAGTGTGACTACAGCTGCGCGCTTCATATTTGATGACATCATAACCAGGTTTGGATGCCCAAAGATCCTTATGAGTGATCAAGGTACACATTTCATCAATAAGATAGTTGAAGCCCTGACTGAAGAATTTGCAGTCCACCATCAGAAGAGCACACCATAGCATCCATAAGCAAATGGGACCATTGAAGCATTCAACAAGATCTTGGAGACAACGCTGACAAAGATTTGCAATGTGAACATGTATGATTGGGATCTAAGAGTACCAGCAGTATTATGGGCCTATAGAACCACTTGCAAAAAGCTGACAATGCAGACACCTTTTAAGTTGGTATATGGTCTTAAAGCTATTGTTCCAATGGAATATTTGGTACCAAGCTTGAGAATTGCTTCCTTTATAGATATGGATGACCCTGATGTTGTTCAAGAGAGGCTTGCACAGTTGGTTGAATTGGAGGAAGACCAGTTTATTGCAGGATTCCATCAACAGGTTCAGAAGGAAAGAGAGAAGGTGTATCATGACAGGCACATCAGGAAGAAGGCATTTAAACAAGGTGATCTAGTCCTGGTATATGACAGTAAGTTCATAAAACATAATGGGAAGTTCAGAACACATTGGCTAGGGCTATATGATATCGCTTATGTTACAGAGGGAGGAGCTGTGCAATTGAAGACTCTGAATGGGAAGTGGAAGGAAGGATTAGTGAATGGGATCCGATTGAAATTGTACTATGACAACCCGCTACCCTGCAGTTCCCAATAAACGCAAGAAGAAAAGGGTCTAGGTACCAGGTGCAGTTGAAACTGGGTACCAGACACAAAAAAGACAGTCTGCACAAGGAGGAAAAGGAGGCATAGAATAGAAAGCAGAGGTTGCACTGCGCAGTCTGAAATCAAAGTAAAATAGGAAGTTGAGATCTAAAGTGCCTTGGGATGAGTCACATGTGAGTGTTGGGGGCATGTTATCCCTTGGGTATGGAATTACGCGAAGATCAAGGAAGAAAAAGGAGAATGCCAACTTCACGGAAGGAACAATGATTGTTATTGGGTTGAAGTGAGCAAAAGAGCAGAAAAGATGGAGAAAAGTAAGTCGTTGGATAAGGAGATCGAGGATAACAGATCAACAAGAAAAAAGGATCATGTACAACTCATAAAGTGAAGAAAGCCACCATTGGACGCCTTAAAGTACCATGTGAGAAGGAAGGAAAGATAGGTTGGCAAAGCCCTGAAAATACGGGTCAAGTTGACCTAGGGTTTTAGACACCTAGGGTTTTGGTATCTAGAGTTTTGGACACCTAGGTTTCATCCTAAGGATGTCGGTGAGCTATTGTAATGTATAAATAAAGGTCATGAGGACCTAGTTTGGGGGGTTACAATATTGTTGTCGATCTAGTGGTATTGTTGTTGTGAGATATTATTGTTGTGTGAGGGAGAAGTGTTGAGTGTGAGAGCCTTCTAGTATTGTAATATCTTTAGCTAGGTGCGAAGATCGTCCCTACAACTAGGTGTGCAGGGAGGGGAGAGAAAGAGAGGAGAAGAAAAAGGATGTGTGATCTAAGAGCACAGACGNGATCTAAGAGCACAGACAAGAACTATATGCTTCGTCTTAATATATTATAAAGCATAGTTCTTTAGACGTAGCCCTAGAGAGAGGGTGAACCACGTATATTTTGTGTTGTGTGTGATTGGTATTTTTCCTCTGTCATTGATACATTGTGATTGCATTACTGTTTTAGATCTGATAAGTATAAGTGCAGAGTAGATCCACACTGATAAGTGATATATGAATGTTGTGTTTTTCTTGTGTTAGATCCACTTGATATTCCCCTTGGTTGTAGACATCTCTGTCCTACAACCCCCTCATAACTACTTCGGGTGAGACTGCATCTGCTTCGCAGGTGTTGCCGAAAGGGCTAGTAGTTAGGGCTTGTTGGTGTGCTGTTGGAGCTGAACCCTAGGTCTTCCCCTGTGCCAACATATCCCATATATGTTAACCAATTTTGTCCATATCATCATTAGTTAAAATATAAAATGGGGTTAGCCTCTATGCCTTGGAATTCTTGCATGCCCCTCTTGCTTGTTCTTCCCCCTTTTCCTTCTTTTTTACTCCTTCTTCAAGTATTTTCAATGTGTTGGGAAGATTTCCTACACCATTCGTCTGATCCTTTTCTTTCTCATCACCATGTTCCTCATCACTTTTGTCTTGTTCTTATTCCTCTTTTGATGGCCCTTTATTTTCTGTTGGGCTCTTCCAATTTTTCTTGCAGTCATTGACAATCAATTTCAGATATTTTGTTGTCAACTTGTAACTAGGGAAACCATTGTTGCATGTTATCCTTCTTGGATTGCACATACATATGGTGCATGTCAGCTCTAAATCATGCGATATCCTTGTATGATGCTATTGTTTCTTATGATGTGCACGTTGTCTGTGCAACTAATGAGGTAATTCTCTCCAAATAGGCAAAAAATGTCACGTTATTGTTGTTTTGTCTTCTCTTAATCGGTGCTTGCATAAATTGGCATACCTCACAGCAAAAGGGTTGCTACTTGAAGTGCAAATGCACTGGTAATACCCGAGTTCTTTCCACTTGACCAATGCATTAAGAATGAGCAACCATGCGTAATGAAATTCAATTCCCTTCTCTCGGGCCTACGTGAAATCCTGTAAAAATTGGTTGACTAAGAAGGTAGCCCAATTCATTTGAACTCCTTTGATACATTTCTATGAGACTAAGATGACTGAAGTTGGTACTTCATTTTTGTGACATTTGTGAAATAGTTTGCAGTCTAATACCTATGTATCAAACCTCACATTTTTATCTTTGATTCTTTTTACATCCAGGCCCCTCTTTCCCATGAATGTGTCAAAATTTTCTTTCATTGACGCAGAGAGGGCTCCCTCTCCCATCTTGTTGAAAAACATTCCCGGGTCTTCTCCTGATTTGGACAAGCCTGTAATATGTGAAATCAGTGCAGTATCAATTGATACTGGGGGATAAATCCATAGTGTCCCCCCGTGAACACAACTTAGTAACACCTTTATGCAAACATTAATTTCCGTACTTCATCTGAAACATAGAATTTATAACAATTTTAGTAGTCCTACTTTCTCCAATCGTGACACCCATTTATGTGGCTCTACAAGGATTTATCATGTTCCTGGGACGCTCCTAGTGCGTAAATACTGATCCTTGGCTAACTCAGGTAATTTGTGTGCATTCGTGATATCACGGTCCATAAACTTAAGGTTGGAAATATTCCCGAGAATATCTTCATCACTAATTACACCAGCCAGAACTGGTGCTATCAAAAATGGGTATTTTCCATTGGCTGGTACATTTATCGGCGACGCATCATCCATCCTTGCTGGTAAGTAGTCTCTGTGAAAAACTATCAGTGGCACCGAAGCCGAAGTTATGGCTACCTGCTCAACCTCTGGTGATGCTACTGGTCATTTCACTTGTTTTTTTGTTGTTGCAGATGGCCCTCCAACTCTTGACGGTGCCATTCTACTTCTATGAAGGACTCCTAGACTAGCCATTTCCAATCTTGTCATTGCCAATTTGTGCACCGGTTATTTACTGTTTCATCTGTGTACTTCACAGTATGTCTTGTCTCTTACCTTAGCACAATGTTATTCTGATGTTCGGTTGCCATTCCTTTTGTGCAAGTTCTAATGCCTTGGTACTCGAACACTCTTTTTATTTTTCCTATATCTACTTTTTATTTGATTTTCTTCCTTTTTATTTCCTACTATGATACAACTACTATAATACATGTGTTTTGGTGCATCCCAGATTACTGTGTAGACTGTTGGTCATCTCTATAGAGTTTCATTTGACTTCCATTCACCATTCCTTCAATTACTTCTCCATTCAAGGTTTCCAACCGCGCAACACTTGCCTTTGTTACTTGCTAAATCACATACAGTCCTAACCAGTGCATTCTAAACTTTCCTGGATGTTGCACAAACTTGTTGTCATAAATTAGTACTAGATATCCTACTTGAAAACTTTTTTTTTAATGTGTCGATCATGCCAAGCCTTCTCTCTTGATTTCTAAAACTGCTAATGGAATCCTACGACGAACTGCTCTTCCTAAAGTTGTACTAACTATTCCAATCTTTCCTCTATCATGCCAGTGTCTGATAGCTCAGTGATTGTTGCAATGTGTAGGCTAGGTAGATTAAAATCCATTGGCATTACTGCTTCTTTCCCATAGACCAACCTGAAAGTTGCATGTCCTGTTAGCTTCTTACTTGTAGTCTTGTAAGCCCATATAATAATGCAGGAACTCTTAAGTCCCAATTGTCTCTCCCTACATTGCAAATATTTGTCAAGGCATTCTCCAATATTTTATTAAAAATTTCCATTGTTCCATTGGATTGAAGGTGATATTTTGTACTCTTTTGATGATGAATCTAAAACTCCTCAGCCAATGTCGCAAGTTCAAAAAGTGTGTACCTTTATCACCGAGTAATATGTGCAGAAATCCAAACCTTTTGACTATATTATCAAATAGAAACCATGCAATAGTCTCCACAATACAATCTATAACTTGGGCTACTTCTGCCCACCTTGTCAAATACTTTGTCGCAATGATGATGTACCTTTCCCCTGATCTTATTTCTTATGGGTTGATTGGCCCAACAAAGTATATGGCCCATTTCTCAAATGCTTGTAACGTAACTTGTGGATTCAAAGGAATTTCATCACTCCTAGATGGCTTTACCACTCTTTAGCATACATCACATGGCTGACAATACTCCTTTACATCTTTGTGAAGTGTAGCCCACTAAATCCCTATGCACAAAATCGTTTTTACAATTTCTCTCCCTACATAATGTCATCCAACAATTCCATCATGTGCTTCTTCAAGTATCATCAACCTTTTTTGTTCCAACACACAACGTACCAGTATTCCATATGCACCCAACTTGTGTAGATTCCCTGCAATCAACTGATAATCTGTTGCTTTCACTACCAGTTTCTTCTTATGCGTGACTGTCATCTCGGATGGAGCCATACCTGTACTTAGACACTTCACAATAATCGAGAAGTAATCATCCACCATCCTTACCGCAAATAACTATGCATCTGGGAAGATATCATCTAAATTTCTTGCATCTTCACTTATCAACATGCGTGATATATAATCAGGTCCTGCATTAGCTTCCTTGGTTTTACTACAACATCAAAGTCATATTCCTGAAATAATAATAGCCATCTGCATATTCTTCCCCCCAACACTAGCTTGTTGACTAAGTACTTTAATGAAAAATGGTCTGTATACATATTAAAGTGAGACCCCAATAAATAATTCCTAAACTTTTGCAGCACATATACCATTTCCAATCCTTCTCGTTCTGTGGTTGTATAGTTCTTCTTTGCTATAGACAATTTCCTATGGTTCTTTGTATAGTTGTGGTGATCTATGTATCCTTCCCCTGGTTGGGATAGTATTGCACCTAATGTTATGGATGATGCATCTACATGTACATGGAACTCTTTGTCCCAATCCAAAAATATCAAAATCATATGGTTACCAATTTCTGTTTCAAGGTGTCCAACCCCTTTTGACAGTCCTCATTCCATTGAAACTTTTATTCCTTCTTCAGTAATTTTTTCATGGGTGTTTTGATATGCGCATACCCTTTGATAAATTTCTTGTAATAATATATATGACCCAACATTACCTCAATTGTTTTACTAATGTAGGGGGTTCTAACTCCAGAATGACTATGATATTAGCTGGATCTACTAATAGTCCCTTTTTTCCCACTACATGTCCCAACACAATTCCAAACAGTGTGAAAAAAATACACTTCTTTAAGTTCAGTGAAATTTGACACTGCCTACACCAATCCAACATGAGCCTAAGAAATTCTATATGATCCTTTAGTAGACTGAACATGGTCCAATCTTCTAAGCAAACTTCTAGGAATTTATGGATGAACTCCTTGAATGATGCAACTACTACCTTGGAAAACACCATAGGGGAATTATTCAATTCAAATGGCATAGTTGTATACTAATAACTCCCCCACTCCATTGAAAAAGTGGCCTTTTGTTGATCCTCCTATGTGATTCTTATTTGATGGTACTCAAAGAATACATTTGTAAAAGAAAAAGTTTAATGGCCTCCTACGTTCTCTGGTACCTCATCCGTGAATGGTGTTGGGAATGGGTCATGTAAGCATGCATCATTCAACTTCCTTAGATCCATGCAGATCCTGATTCCTCCTTTCTTCTTGTTAGCCTGCACCACCATTGGGATAATCCACTCATATTATTTTACTAGTTCAATGATTCTTGTGTCCAACATCCTGTCTATTTCAGCCTTCACCTTCTCCTTGTACCTTGGGTTTAACCTGTAAGGCCTCTGTCGCATTGGCTTAGTTATTTGTTTTAGTGGGATCTTCATCTCTCCTAAGTCTCCTACTATTCAATTCATCTATGAAAATTTCTTTGGGAATAGGTCTCGGTATTCTTGCAGTAAATATACAATCTTCTCAACGGTCTCATCGTTCTAATAATCTCCTATCTACGCAAACTTGGGATCCTCTGTCGTCCCAATGTTTACCTTTCATGTCTTTATAGGATGTCTATATGTGGAAGATTCAAGCTCTGGCCCTTCAACTGCTTGTTCTCCTTTTGTATCAGGTACTTGTACATTCCTGGGATCTATTGAGCACTCAACACACCCTAAAAAGCCTTTATATATTTTTTACTTTTTAGGGTACCACTTGATCCTCTGCACTATCTGATTCAATTTCATTTTGGGAAATTTTTTGTCTTTGTTTATTTTCATGACTCTCGTCACCTATTCAATTTTTCTTGAACTTATGAAACTCCATGACTAAAAATACCTTAACACCTGAATAAAGAATCAACAACCAAACACTTCACCAAACACACTCAGGTTCGACATCAGAAGTAGTTCAAAGAAGAAAAAGGAACCACTCGGAAAACCACAGTCGTTAAGCATCGATCTCCATTGGCATAGGAAAAAGGAAATTTTGGTTTGCATTAAGTTTTTCGTATAAAGATATCACCGATAGCTGATTCCCTTTTGGCATCGGTAAAATACGAGGAAGACATACGTTAACAACGAATGAAAATATATCATCGATGGTCGATGCTTGACGCGCTTTATCATAATCAGGGAAAACCCAGAAGGATCACAACAAACATTTTGACCACGATAAAAGTTATCCCCGATCATCGATCCCTGATGCATTTTCGACATTGGGACTTTTTCAAGGGAGTCAATCCAAAAGTGCTTTGATAGGTTTATCGTCCATCGCTGATCCTGGACACTTTTTCAGCATAGACAAGATAAGGTTTGTTTTAGAACAAATATCTTAAGGAAAGTCTCGACTCCGATTAATACATGCGAATTAATTCACTGGTCTTCAACGGCACCTATCTTTACCAGATAAAAGGGTCGTATGGTCTAGTTTTATCCCAAGTCATTCTTGGTTCCCTAGGTCCAAGTCATATCTCTGAGTCAAATTTTCCACATCAGCATTGTACGGTAAGATCGATCGGCATCGGAGCTTTTTGCACCAAGATATCAATGAAAACCTTTGTAGCACAACCCCGATCCCCGATTCACCCACTGAAAGAGAGACACGACATGACATTTTAGCATTAGATATGATTAGATTTTGAGCGTTTGAGGAGCTAATTAATACCCGATCCTTATTTAGTTTCTACCTCGTGCACCAATCAAAACAACTTTTTAAAATCACTGATAGACCACATCACCACTCGCACCTCCACCGTCAACCCACGATGAATTTAAGTTCTAGATATTGGGCGACAGATTTATTGAAAATTCACTCATAAATCGAATTGAATGGCTGATGGGAAATGGTAAGATATTTCTTGTTTAAAATCTCTTGAGTCGTTGTGAACAAAATCATTCTACGCGTAAGATAATTCCAGAGCATCCAAAGAAGCAAGTTGAGAAACTCGAAGGCTATATCAACCCTGTGATTATCAAAATAACTAGGTTTTAGCAAGCTGGTATGTATCTGAGTCTGTAAATTCACTGGCTATAATTTATATGTGTTTATCTAGTTTTTACATAGTCTCTGAAATTCTTCTTAAGTTGTAGGAACAATGTCGTCGAGAAAGCCAACCACTAGACACTCGCAAAGAGCACCAAATCTAAAAGAACTAGAGATAGGCGAAGGCTCTTCTCCAGGGATCGCAAGGCAATTGGAATACATCCGTACGCCAGAGCTTGTCGTCAAGACAGTAATGAAGAAGGTTTTCATCCAGCCTCCAACCTTTGGCAATATAGAGGCAAGCATCAAGTCTAATATGGCGCTCCCATGGTGGGGGTATCTCTTTATAATATCAACCGATAAGAATACCCATAATATGTCTTACACAATGACCTAGACGTAAGGGCGCTCGATGACTAGGTATTCCTGAACATTTGACGGTCGTATCTACACATGGTGGCAAGAAAAACCCCCATTTTCCTCTAAATAGAGGTCCTGAAATGGCTCATCGACCACACAGACACACATAGATTTTTAATCAATAATGACAATGGCTGGTGTGTCGGAGTTTTCCTCCCAGTAGAAGTTGAGAAACATTACAAACTCATATACCCAGAGGAGAGGCTAAACACATACTTCGTGGTGAATTTCTATGAACACCATGACACCAACTGGGTGATGGCCTCATGGTGGAGGGAGGACAAGAAGTTTACCAACTGAAGAAATGGTTGGTATGGGACGGTTAACTTGAGGGAGCCATACGTCTATTTGATGGCTCTCATCTGCTGGTTATATGAAGATAAACATTGCTCCAATTTTTCAGAGGCATGGATGCCTTTGGCATACACAATTGTGATCGCAGGGTGCAACTTCAACTGGGGAGCAATAATCTCCAAGCAACTAAGCATATGTGTGCAGCAGACTCAGACGCCGAAGGAAGGGGAAGCGTCAACTTTTTAAATGGATTCATACCTGCTCGATGTCATGTGTGGTAGGAACGTCTTCACCGGAATGAATCTAAGTTGGCATGTTGCAGGGCTCTCAGTCCACATCTACTTCAGCTCTCCATGGGAAAATAGGTATAAGAAATATCACTCCCTCATCTGTGATGAATTCATCTCCCAAATTTATTTTATTCTTTTAAAGAAGGAATACCCAAGGCTATTTACGACAACCAAGAAAATGATATCCAAGGTAGGCCATTGGTATTTGGATGAGCTTGCCAAGTACATCAGGGTGTTCATGGCCACCGGAGCACCACATCTCCCACCAGATCATGTCCCAGACCGACTCTTCATAGGAGAAATATGTTATCAGACCATCTTGTAAGGCTACAATGCCACCCTGGTCAAAGACAAGATATGGTCTTTCATACCCTATGATTTCCATGTAGGGTTCTATTTGCTAAAGGATACCGCTTAGGCCAAACAATAAGGGCTTAGCCAACTCAAATTCAGATTTTCGATGAGCCGATTTTGCAAGAATGATCCAAAGGGCTTGGTCCTGAAACATGCTTCACAGGTGTCGTCCTGATGGTCGTATGGTCATGACAAGTTCGAAGACGAATTCTTCAAAGAGAATGCACAGGACTAGGATGAGGTGGTGCAAAGGATGGCCAACCTAAAATTGACCAGTTTCAAGGCCATGAGAATGGATGAGTAGGTGAAAACAATAGAGTAGTCGGCCCAAGAGGCCCTCACAACCAGGGAAGAAATCTGAGCAGCAAATGCAACAAAGGTGCAAAACAGGGGATTGTTTATGACACCAAAGGCAGAGGCAAGGGGATTGCTCCTAATGGAATGGGAACAAAGATTAATTGATCAGCTACAAAATGAACCAGACCTCATCGAAATGGCAAGGGTCCCTACTGAAAACCCAATCAAAAGACGGGTAGGTCCAAGTGACCCAGAGCCAATACAAATTGAAGAGATCATCGGGTTAGATTACCATGAAGTTTCAACGCCACACTCTAGATCACTAGGGGACATTTCATCTTATCCATAGATAGCGATGAAAGTAGGAATATCAAGTGCACCAAACCCCTTACACGAATTAATAATGATCTATGATGATGAGGAGAGTTTAGAGGTTTCCCTAGTGACTTCGGTAAAGATCACACTGGGGAAAAGGAACCCAAGAAATCATCTTCCCCAGCTCCCGATGCTCAAATTCAAATCCCTCCACAGAGTGACCAGGAGGTCGAAAGTGTCTTAGACACTGAGCTACTCGATGCACTAGATACCCTAGTGGATAGCCTGAAGGATGAGCTAGGGTGGAGAAAACAAGACAAAGAAATTCCACAACAGGAAACCGACATCTCAACGACCGATTATTAAGTAAGTACCGATCTTGCCCTTGATGCATCAATTTCGGCTAGTACTTTACCTCTCAATGAGAAAAAACCAAAGGTCAAACTTTCAGAACACACAGAAGAGGTTCAAGAACCCAACATTGAACAAATTTACACCATCGAGAGCCTATAAAACACGCTTACTTGGGGAGAGAAACAAATCCTCGAACCTGTGGATGAGGTCGTTGATATACAAGCCATCGCCTATAACCAAAAGAGGAAATCCATAATGAAGAAAACCATAAAGAAGAGGAGGCTTACTCTAGAAAACTCCATCCTCATCACCACAGAGGAAAAATTGATTAGCACGTAGCATGCCAAGACGTCCGAGCTTATCAGGGCAGGGATGGAAATCACATATGCCACCCTAGATAGAGAAAGGAAGGATGAAGAGGAGCTAATTGTTGTGCTAAATGATTTGGAGCATCTACGCCATTTGGAAAAATATTATCATGACTCCACACAGGCCACGATGTTCTTGAGAAGCGAATTCCAGGATGCCTACAGTAAATTTAGGAATGAGCGGCACCTTTTCACTGCAGGGATAGCCGATTTCCAATAAGACACCCCCATGGTGCTGAGGACGTGCAAGGATATGGAAATATGGTATGAGAAAGAACACCAAGCAGTGGAAAGGATTGATTACATTAGTGTAGTTCAACAGGGATGAGACACCAAAGAGCATGACATTCAGGTACTAAGGGATAGCAACATCGACCGCATAAAGAAGTTGGTCAAATATTGGGTGAAAATGGCCCAAAAATCTGTTGCGATTTAAAGATTTCCTAAAAACAACCTTAGTATGACATTAATTTATCAATCGAGGATTCGTCTTCTCTTTCAATAATGTCAGCAAAGTCTATGCAAATAGTCATAGAGG
Organism: Picea mariana; assembly: GCA_032191745.1. Classification (NCBI taxonomy): domain Eukaryota; kingdom Viridiplantae; phylum Streptophyta; class Pinopsida; order Pinales; family Pinaceae; genus Picea; species Picea mariana. Next base: position 380,201 of record JASDQU010105518.1, on the reverse strand, counting down.
TTTAAATCGTGTAGATAATTGAGATAAAGAAAATATGAGTCTATCTAAATTACTGCAATAACCAAGTTCTTCACGCATTCATTAAAAACTTTTGAAACTAATAACTCACTCAACAGAATCGTAATGTGAACAATAACACACCACCAATCAAAACATCAATCAACTTGTTGAATTCATTTATCTAATAAATAGTAATTTAATCTATGAAAACACTTAATGAATAAATCTCTCAATGATTATTTAACCTATTGGAAAGGAACAACGAAATACTGAATATTTAGGAAGAAAAAAAAAAATTGAATTAAATGAAAGGAACAACAAATGTGAATTTGTTAAAAGGAATAGCGTATGCAAAAATAAAAGAAATTCACAAGCGATAAACTAACAACAATTGGAAACGGAACAACAATCGAAAATCTTCAAAGGGAACATATATTCTCTGCATATGAACAACATAAACAATTCATAAAATAATCAACACATTATCAAGTCTATCTAATTGTTTGAAACGAAATTCGAATCGCATAACTAAAATAGAATCAATACGATTACAGGTGAGACAGTAACTCCTTCCGACTAGGCCCATGGTCTTAAGAAGATACCGCTACTAAAAAATCAGTACACAGGGATGATCAAAACACTTGAAGCTTTCATTAATTCCACAACTGATAAACCATTTACAATGGATTGATGTATGGAATGCCACAATTAAGAGATCTGAATGTTTGGTTAAATTTCTTCTATCCTCTCTCTCTTGTTCACTATCCTTTATATATTACAATGAAATAAGTAAATTAAGTTATCCTGAGGATCAAGAGATCCTCAGGATTTCTTTTCCTATTTATGAAGATTACAAGATAAAGAGTCAATCTTCCTTTAAATTGTTTTGTGCCTAATTTCTTCGATTTCCAATGGCCTGTGCATCTTCATGATCTTCTTAACTATCTTGAGTTAACAACAATTGTCCATTTCTGCAATAAAATCATAACAATTCAAACCAAAATTCAGAAAATATCTAATATCATTCAATAATATTCCTAAAAGACTTTCTAACCATTTTCTTTCCTAATTACTTCAAATTAATTGAAAAGTCAACAAAGAATATATTACAAACCACAGTACTAAGGAGAATATTTGTAAATTTTTCTCAACTCAACATAACCTCATCAGGAAATCCAACAGAAATGGGCCGAGTGTGAAAAGAGCTAGACAAAGATCAATCGAGCGATGAGAAACATCGGCCTTCCAGAATTTGGCACACCCGATGACTTTGTCGAATTGCATGACATAGTCAAACTACATGTCAAACAAGACTCATCGTGGGATATGGAGATAGAAGGTGGAAAACATGGAGCTAGGTCAAGTATAATAGTTCATGGAGCACCAGATCAAGGCTCACACAATGTTACAACAGTTAAGTTCTAGAGTAGTCAAGTATCGGGCACGGGCAGTGGAGATAAAGGAGATCCTTTCGGCCCCTATGGACCAACATAGATTCCTATATGCCAACCCATGCAAGGATCTCTTCGTTAAATGGTCGGAGTACAAGAAGAGTCATCCACTCAAGTGAAACCATTTGATGACTCTTATAAGACTCAGAGATGAAAGCGCCATGTGGTGATGTTTTGTTTTTCTTAGCTTGCACTTTTGATAGTTATTTTTAGTTAATAATATGTTATAAATAAGGGGATCAACCTGTTAGAAGACGTCAATGGTTTTTTCAAAGACCCTCGTTTTTTCTTTACAACTCCAAAAATGAGGGTCTTTGAAAAAACCNCACTTTTGATAGTTATTTTTAGTTAATAATATGTTATAAATAAGGGGATCAACCTGTTAGAAGACGTCAATGGTTTTTTCAAAGACCCTCATTTTTGGAGTTGTAAAGAACTATTTCGGAGCTACCTTAATTGAGAAGTCCTCTTTAGGACCAGAGACAAGTTTATGTTCATTTTTTCATCAAAAGCATGTGCGATTGGATCTGAAGAAGAATTATTTATGATTTTATCTCATGAATGGATGTTGTAATGAGTAAGAGCCTATGAATCTGTTGATAAGTTATCTAATTCAATATTTTTATAGTTATTGTCTCTAATGATGAAAAGTAAATCGTTGTGTTAATGTGTGATCAATGATTAGAGCTAAGGAAACTATTTTTTTTTTCCATCGTTTATTACATGTATGTTTTCTTCTAATAATTGTACCTCGGTCAATGATTGGAACACCAACAGGTTAGTGTATTAGTACTAGGCTTCTCATAGGTGTAAGAATCATTGTCTGCATGCTTGAGCACGAGGGTTATCCCAAGCTCAACCTTCTTCAGTAGTTAAGCATTTCCCTTTATTACCCAGCTGGTTTATACCAGCATTTATCTTGTATTGGTACCACCTATAAGAGAAACTACAAAAAGAGAACGTTCAAATTAAAGGAGGAGCTTTCACAAGAAGACATCCTGTCAATCACTACATAAAGACCACCAATTAATTGGATGGATTGCAAGATCTGAAGAACCATTCCACCATTAAACATTGCAGAGTCTAATTGGGCCTCAGTGGCAGGTTTGGTTCCTACTATTGAGTTAAAGGGATTTAGGACCCCTCAACAGAATTGGTGCTAGAAGGAGGGCCTGAAGAATGAATGGCTGAAAATATTTTTGACATAATATTTTGCATAGCCTGTAGATTCAAAAAAACCCACATGCATGGATAGTCATTCTCAAGACATCCCACACACACTGAGTACTCCTGAAACGATTAACTCACCCCAACAAGAGGAAGAACATATATTCCTTGAAATACCGTACACTCTTCCTCACGAGGAGTTCAACTAGTTTAGAAGAATCACAAGAGCTTACACCCGACAAATCGAAGCACTTCCCTTAGCTCTGTTACTTCCTCGTAGAAAAAAAGTAAGCAGAATAGTGGTCGATATCCCCGACCAGGTTTTCGTTCACATAGTAGAAGACCTGATAGATTTCTCCCTCCCTAAAATCAAACATCCTCTTAATATAATCCCTGAAACACTAGCCGGTAATTGCTTTGAGCCTGACGATTTTTCCAACAAGGAAGGGTTGAACTCAGAACGCTCAGTTTCAGGATCAGACGACATGGGAGATAACAATGATAATAATTAAGAAATGGGAAACCCACCTCAGAATAATCAATCATGGTTTGCTAGAGATGCTCTGGCCATCCCCGGGCGAGTACATAACCTTCCCCGACATCCAGAAAAGTTAGTCCCTAAATTTGACCCTGAAACCTTAGGATTGCCTGAAGAGCATATCAAAAAATTCATACTAGCTATCAGAATGATGAATGTACAACATGAATACATAGTATGCAGGATTTTCCCCTATACTTTTGAGAATTTGGCCTCCACCTAGTATTTTAACTTACCTATAGGGTCCATAATTAGTTGGATGAAGTTTCAAAAGGATTTTCTAGATAAATTTGCAAAAGTAACCACTACAAGAGCTTTGATGGTCGAGTTGTTTTCCGCCACCATGAGTTCAAAGGAGAAGGTTAAATACTTTAATAAATGGTTCACCACTATCCTAAAAAAATTTCAACCCGAAGCTAAACACACTTAGGAGTTGCGAATCGAAGTATACAGTAATGCTTTCCAAGCTTCTATTTCCATGTTTGTGAAGAGGGTTGCCAAAACAACCTTAGCTGAGAATTTTGAAGAAGCCAAAATAATAGAATTCCAAATGAAGGGATGTAAAGAAGGCCATGTCTCATTAGTTAAGAAGGAAGTTCAACCTCCTCCGAGGAGAGGACTCCTGTTGACTAGAACCACAGGGAAACAAACAGAACAAGGTCCCAAAAAGGGAAGTGGAGACATAGAAGACCTACAACGCATGGTTAAGAAGTTGTCAAACAAAATCATAGACATGAAAAGAAGTGTAGGAGAAGGAAACCAATGCCAGAGGCCCTATAAACCCTTTTTCAAAAGAAATCCACCATTAAAAGCAATTGAACCTCCCCCAACCAACTTAAACATCGACCTAGGAAATGTAGCATTTGACTCTTTCTGTACCTATCACCAAGAGAAACACTATGAAAGAGACTGCCCACAATGGGTGCATTCCATGAATTTGATGGCCAACTGGTTTCTATATGAGGTTTCTGTAACCGAACAATAAACTGACTCGGTTATGAATATTGCTGAGCAAGAAGATGTTGATCCACCAGAAGAGACAACCATGATGATATGGTACCCTGACCTACCGATGCCTTCCGATGACCTATTTGAGGTTCAAGAACCACCCGTAGAGGTATTGGTTGTGCAAACACAAAGTAGGGGTTAGTTTGTCTCAAACGGCCTTACTGCGACCCAAAATTCGGGAGGAAAACCAGATCCCGAATGAGTTTCGATCACCCAAAATAACATTTTGTTCCCCAAATAAATCCTATAATCATCCATACACGAGAATCTCCCAAGCTAGACTACAACATAGTAGAATATTTGAAAATGTTGAAGGAAAATATATTGGTCATGGACATGTGTAGAATCCCTAAAAAAAGGACTTTCTATTACAAGAATTGAAGTCAGTAGAAAATCCTACAACAAGCACTGACCAAGAAGAAATCCATCCCTCTTGGATCTAAGAAATAAACCAACTGTGAACATCTTCTCTGAATATAACAAGGGAAGGCCTTTTGTCCCACCTTTCCTTTTGACATTTGAAGTCTTCAACAGAAAACTCCATAACTGTTTGGTTGACTTAGGAGCATACTCTAATGTTATGCCATTGTCTATATGCAAGAAATTAAATGCAGTCCCTCTCAAAAGTGATAAACATGTGATACAACTAGACATAACCCAGGTGAAGGTTATGGGAGAGCTCAGAGTTGTAATGATCAGAATGGGGACACACCCTAAATTTGTTCAAGTAATTGACATCATTGTAGTAGATATCCCAGAAGCTTATGGATTGCTACTAAGTCAATATTGGTGCGAGAAGTTAAATGGATACTTTAGTACAAACTGGGCTCACCATTGGCTACCATTAAAGGGATATGAAAATATGATCAAGATCGATAGGGAAAGATATCTAAAACATACTATCACCGACCTAGAAACCCTTAACGAACCCTCATTGTCAGATTTCACCATGCTAGGAAATTATTCCTGTGACTATGATTTCGTGAATTTCTCCCCCCTCTCATCTAATGTTCCTCTTACTCAAAACTCCAAAATGAGTTTTCAAGAAAATTTTCCAACGACGACGGAGGAAACCCTCTTCTGTCAGGAACCAGTGTTAGAAACCATGGAACAGATAGGAGGAAAGGAGGAAATTGGTAGAAAAAAGGAAGTTGATGGTTGTTTCTCACAAATTTGGACCTTATACTTTGATGGATCTAAATCACAACAAGGGTTAGGGGCAGGGTGCATCCTCATTGATCCAAAAGGTAAAAAAATTTCCTGTCTTGTAGGATAGAATTTGAATTTGCAAACAACACTGCCGAGTATGAAGCTCTAGTACAATCGAAAAAGAAAGCCATAGACTTAAACATTAAAGAATTGAAGGTTTTTGGAGATTCTGAAATCATCGTTAGACAAGTAAGGAACACTATACATTGCAACTCTCCCCACCTGAGGAATTACCAACAGGAGGTGCACAGACTAATAGAACATTTTGAAGCCTTCAACATCACAACGATCCCCAGAATAAAGAACACTCTTGTTGATTCTTTTGCCACTATTGCCTCAAGGTTATCCCCTCTAGAAGACTATGAAGCCTCCCGATTCACTGTGGAGCTATTCTACAAACCGTCGGTGCCTAAAACTATTTCTAATTGTAAGTTCTTTAAAGGAGGTGAACATATCATAAAAAAATTCACCAATCAGGATAATTTTAAAGACTTGGCTATTGACGATGAAGTATTTCAGGGGAAATTAGCAGAAACCGATCCTCATATAGATCAACCAACCAACAAACTAAGGTCCCACATGATATCGAAAGGGGTATCCAATTTAGAAAACCTTTTTGACTTAAGGGAAAGATTCAAAGGGTCAACGAACGCAAAGAAAAGGAGTTCATGTCCCATGTACAAAACTGCAAATCTAGGAACCCTGAAAAACCCCAAGAATATAAATCTCAACAAGACAATGTCTAAAGAAGAAAGGAAATCCTATCTCAAACTTTTCATACAATATCAATATGTCTTTGCATGGTTCTACCAAGATCTAAAAAATTATGATACTCATATCATTCAACACACAATCTCGTTAAAGCCCGGAGTGAAACCCTTCCAACATAATCTCCAAAGGTACTACCCATCCCTAGAGCCTCTCATGTGTCAGGAGATAAAGAAGTTACTAGATGCTAATATTATCTTCCAATTTAGACACTCTGCATGGGTAGAAAAATTGGTTCCTATGAGGAAAAAGACTGGGGATATCCGCCTATGTGTAGATTTCAGAGACTTCAATAGAGCTTCAGAAAAGGACAAATACCCAGTCCCACCAATGGAAGAACTCTTGCAGACTGTGTCTGGCTCTGATATTTTCTCCCTACTGAATGGTTTTTCAGGTTACAATGAAGTTCTAGTTTCAAAGGAATACCATTTGAAAACTACCTTCCGAACCAATTGGGGAACCTTTTCTTATAAACGCATGCCCTTTGGGTTAATCAATGCAGGGAAAACCTTCTAGAGGGCCATGTACATAGCATTTCAGGACTAATCAACAAATGTGTAGTAGTCTATTTGGACGATGTGACTATGTATTCAAAGAACAGAGAATATCACAACCAACACTTGACCTAGATTTTCGAAAGGTGTAGGAAATACAGTATATCCTTAAACCCTAAGAAAGCTATCTTTGGTGTCGAGGAAGGTAAATTGTTAGGTCATATTATATCACAAGTAGGAATTCACATATACCCAGAACAGATTAGGGCTATAGCTCAACTTCCATTACCCCACAACAAAAAGGCTATGCAATCTTTCTTTGGGAAAATCAATTTTGTGAGGAAATTCACCCCCTTTTTCGCTGAAACTATCAAACCCTTACAAAAAATGATCTGCAAAGATTCTTAATTTAAGTGGGATGATGAACGAAAAAGTGATTTCAACAATATTAAGGATGCAATATCTCAAGCCCCAGTGTTGCAAAGTCTCGACTTTAGCAAAGATTTCTTCCTCTCCACTTTTTCCTCTGACCAATCGTTAGTTGCAGTATTGACTCAGAAGGATGATGACAAGGGGTTGAACTAAATTACCCTACTATAGACAAGCAGGGTTATGCAGTATACAAGGCAGTGAAACACTTCAAATCTTACATCCTAAAGAACCATACCAAAGTCATCGTGCCTCACCCTACAGTCCGATCCCTATTCACTCAACAGGAGATGGGGGCAAGGATGATTTTAAGGATGGAAATTTATTTTAAAATGTAGAAACCTTGGTGAATCTTACTAGTCTTGCATATCCCAACTATAAAATGTTTGGCGATATTTTTGTAAAAATATTCAAATTTCTAAGGATTTTATATAGTTTGTATAAAATTTTGGTGATTTTAAAGGTAAAATAATTTTATCCTATATAATTTGGGTGAATCATTTTTAGAATAGCGAATATTGTTTTGGGAAAAACCATGGAAAATTAGCCCATGAGCGAAATTTATCCCCTAAAATCATCCCTGGATGGGGGAAAGAAGAGGAAATTGGATGGTAGTAGTCCAATAACTTGATTTAGATATAAAACCTACTAAACTGGTTAAGGGACAAGGATTATGCAATCTCTGGCAGCTGAAGCCCAGGACCAAGTAAATGAAGACCCCGGATGGGAGATGAATTGGCATTATGGTGTGGTGAAGCTTCATACATCTCCCCAGGGTAGGAGTCTTGGTATGAGAAACTGACTTATCTCTTGCATCATGGGACTTGCCCAGAAAACCTAAATCCTAGGGAAAGGAGAGCCCTCAGGTTAAAATCAACACAATATTGCCTCATAAATTCGGTACTCTTTCGTGTTAATTATGATGGGGTACTTTTCAGATGTATTGAATGCAAAGATGTAGACAAGGTTCTGAAGGAGCTCCATGATGGTCCTGCAGGTGGAAATTTTGTAGGAAACACCACTTCTCACAAAATATCGAGAGCTAGCTATTATAGCCCTACTCTGTTCATGGATTCTCACATGTTCACTAGAAACTATAAAACTTGTCAAATAAGCGTGGGGAAGGAAAAGAGAGCAGTTGTCCCACTCCAACCTATGGTCGTTTCCAGTACATTCGAGCAATGGGATTTAGATATCATAGGAGAAATTACACCAAGTTATTCAACACAACATAGATACATACTGACTGCCATAGACTATTTCACGAAATGGGCAGAGGTCATCCCTCTGACTCGTGTAAATGAAAAGGTGGTGATCCAATTCATAGAACAACATCTGATTACGAGGTTCAACATGCCTTCTGTCCTTGTTTTTTATAATGTCTCTTACTTTTCTTCCACCCTATTAATAGAGTTTTCTCTAGACAAAGGAATCATAATCAGATACTCTGTAAACTACTATCCATAGGGGAACAAAGTGGCAGAATCAACCAATAAGAACCTAGTGAGGATATTAAAGAAAACAGTTGCAGACAACCAGAGGAATTGGCATAGTTCACTTCATAATGCCTTATGGGATGATAGAGTAACACCTAAGGAAGATGTAGGGAATTCCCCATACTTTTTGGTATACAGACAAGAAGCCATTCTCCCGAATGAGCTATATCTTCCATCTCTCCAGCTTGCTCAGGATTCTAGAGGAAAACCCTCATCAGTTATACAACAAATAATTGATACCCTCCTCATGTTGGAAGAAGAGAGGGAGAAAGAAAAATTGAAGTTCATAGCTCATCAACAGATAGTTAAAAGGTGGTTTGATAAGCTTAAGGCCAAAGAGAATAATTTTGAAGTAGGAAACTTAGTCCTAAAATGGGACAGAGAAAATGAGTCAAAGGGAAAACATTCGAAGTTTCAGAATCTATGGCTCGGACCTTTTCAGGCAGCCGAGAAAATTGGGGTAGGCAAGTATCGGTTGAAAAATCTGAGGGGGAACCTAATTCCCACCTGGTGAATGGCCAAGCCCTAAAACAAAACTTTAATTAAAAAAATAAATAAATAAAATGTGTGTGTGTTTTCATGATGTTTTTTTTTTAGGTAGGTTGATTGCGGAGTGCATTTTCGTTTATGTTTCTTTCTATAGTACTTCTGCACTTTTGAATATTGTGTTTAGAAAGACATTGGTTAACCTTAGTTCATGTGATATGACAAAATCTGTTCCTGACTCATTGCTTACGTACAACACAAGAAGCGCTAGGAGACCTGCGATTGTTTTAAAGGAGTTCTTTATCTAACCTATGAAGATGAACAACCTGGACAAAGTGATGAAGTGTCCACCTAGTGGTATGGTAAAAACCTAAAGGGAAATATGGAAATATGGAAAGGAATACATGTACCTTGAGACAAATTTAGCAACAAATTCACCTTAAACATCTCATTTTGCAAATAACAGATGTCCTCCTCTCCCACTCGCTCAGGGCATTCCGCCGAAATAAAATCAATTTTATCAAATGAGTGCACAGTAGGAGAGGGTATGCAGATAACTCCATTGGGGCTATGGACGTTTTCTCACAGTGGAGCAAGGTCTATGACATCGAGGTGACTTCGTCGGGGCTATGGATGCTCGCTAAAAACGGAGAACCACCGTAGCAAGTGAATGATGATAACTAAAATTCCTAGTGCCCATGAATGACTTACTCGACTCTTATCAAATAGGGCATGAGTCAAGGTTACAGAAAACGAAGGTGGAATAAAGGTTGAAACCCCATAGGTAGACCCATATGCAACAACCAGGGAATTTCAAATGCAAGGATAAAAGAGGCTCTGATGAAAACCCAGTTAAGTTCTTAACCATGTTTTTCATCAGCTGAGCCCGAGGTAGGAATAAAGATTCTGCTTTCGCCCAGTAAGTCACCATTTTTTGAGCACTCAACACACCCTAAAAATCCTTTATCAAATTTTTAATTTTTTGGGTACCACTTGATCCTCTACACTATCTGATTCGATTTCATTTTGGAAAATGTTTTGTATTTGTTTATTTTCATGACTCTCATCACCTATTCAAGTTTGCTTGAACTTATGAAACCCTGTGACTAAAAATACCTTAACACCTATGTTACCCATAATTTTGGTCGTCATGATGATGTATTGATTATGGTGCACTCAGGCTCTTCATTAGAACTTTCTCCTGAGAAAAGTTACTTTCTTCTGTTTCCAGAAATATGATTTTTAAGGAAGGTTCGCAGGCTGCCTATACATTTTCCTGCGAGAATGTATGATTCTCGCATGCTGCCTTAAGATAGAGTGCGAGAGGTTCACACTGTGCATAACTATTAGGGTGCGAACACTTTCTAAAGAAGGGAAAAAGATGAATTCTCGAAGCTTCTAGAAGGGAATCTTCTAGAAGGATGAGATGGAATTCGAATGGTTATCTAAGTACTGGATTTCCTGATATTTTGGGATCATTCTTATCCAAGTAACCAATTCATTCTCTCCTATATATTGAGTGGATTCTCATGGAAAAGGTTAGAATCAAACAAGCAAGAGAGACATTGGAGAATTAGTGAAAGATTGTATGAAGGACTGAAGCTACAACAACTAAGGAACTCCAGCAAGTTCATCAAAGGTGGTTGATCTTCTTCATGCAAGTGAGCAAGTGTGTGTGTCAGAGCTAAGGGTCATCGAAAGGAGGTTTGCAACATCAAGGCTCAAGTTGTAATCCATTCTTTCTATCAATTAATATAGTAATGTGTCCCTTTCCCATAAAGTTAATTGCACTTTATTGTATAACTCCTTGATCATATACATAGATTAACTTTTGGGTAGATTGAGCTTTCTTCACTTCGATTGGTTTGTATTGTCTTGATCTTGACTGTACAAGAGCATTGGAGTGAAGCAGGAGCAACAAAGATCAAAGGAAGCGCTTTTAAGGTATGTTCTTTAATCGTGCCTCTTAATATATTCAATAGTTAAATCTAGGGAAAGAGTATCATTCTGTCTTGTTTTGTTCTAGATCCAAGTGGATCTAGGGAGATCAGTTTGTGTCCGCACTTACAGATTTATCCTAAAACAACCTAAATAAAAAATCGACAACCAAACACTTCACCCAATGCGCTCAGGTTCGACATCGAAAGGAATTCAAAGAAGAAAAGGGAACCACTTGAAAAACCACAGTCGTCAAGCACCTATCTACATCGACATCGTTATAAGGAAGTTTTGGTTTGCGTTAATTTTTTTCATAAAGATATCATTGATAGTTAATTCCCCTTCAGCATCAATAAGAGACAGGGAGGATAGAAGTTAACAAAGAACGAAAAGATATCATCGATATCCGATGCCCGATGCGCTTTATCAAAATCGGGGAAAACCCAAAAGGATCACAACAAACATTTTGACCACGATAAAAGTTATCCCCGATTGTCAATCCTCGACGCGTTTTCGACATCAGGACTTTTTCAAGGGAGTCGATCTGAAAGCTCTTTGACAGGTTTATCGTCGATCACCTATACTGGACACTTTTTTGGCATTGGTAAGCTAAGGTTTTTTTTAGAATGAATAACTTAAGGAAAGTCTCGACACCGATTAATACAAGAGAATTAAGTCACTGGTATTCAACGCCATCTATATTTACCAGTAAGAGGGTTGTACGGTCTAGTTCTATCCCGAGTCATTCTTGGTTCCCTAGGTCCGAGTCACACCTCCGAGTTAGCTTTGTCGTGTCAACATTGTACAGTAATATCGATCGAATTCAGATCTTTCTACAGAAGGATATCAATGAAAACATTCGTAGCACAACCCTAATCCCCGATCCACCCACTGAAAGAGCAACATGACGAGACGTTTTAGCATTAGATATGATCGAATTTTAAGCATTTAAGGAGCTAATTAATACTCGATCCTACATTAGTTGTTACCTCGTGCACCAATCAAAACAACCTTTTAAAATCACCGATAGACCACATCACCACCCGCACCTCCACCGTCAACCAACAATGAATTTAAGTTCTATAGATTCGGCGACAGATTTATTGAAAATTCCCTCATAACCGAATTGAATGGTTGATGCAACACGATAAGATCTTTCATGTTTAAAATCTCTTGAACCTTTGTGAACGAAATCATTCTGCACGTAAGAGAATTCCAGAGCATCCAAAGGAGCAAGACGAGCAACTCGAAGGCTGTATCGACCCTGTGATTATCAAAATAACCAAGTTTTAGCAAGCTTCAGAGGTATGTATCTGAGTCTGTAAATTCGTTGGCTATAATTTATATGTGTCTATCTAGTTTTTACACAGTCTCTGAAATTATTCTTAAGTTGCAGGAACAATTTCACCGAGAAAGCCAACCACCAGACGCTCTCTGAGAGCACCAAAGCTAAAAGAACCATAGACAGGTGAAGGCTCTTCTCCAAGGATTGCGAGACAATTGGAATATGTCCCTAGGAAGAACCCTATCGTCAAGACAAAAAAAAAAAAGGTTTTCATCTGGCCTCTAGCCTTTGGAGATACAGAGGCAAGCATTGGGTCCAAGATGGCACTCCGACAGTGGGGGGATATCTTTAACAGGATCGGCTAAGAAGAATACCGAGAATATGTCCCACACAGTGATTTGGACGTAAGGGCGCTCGATGACCAAGTGTTCCTGAACATATAACGGTCGTATATACACATGGTGGCAAGGAGAACCCCCATTTCCCCTGCATAGAGGTCCTGAAATGGCTCATCGACCACACAGACAAAAAAAAAATGTTAATCAACGATGATAATGGTAGGTGTTTCTTATTTTTCCTCCCGGTAGAAGTTCAAAAATATTACAAACCCAGAGACCCAGAGGAGCATCGAAACACAAACTTCATGGTGAATTTCTACAAACACCATGACACCAGTCAGGTGATGGCCTCATGGTGGAGGGAGGATAAGAATTTTACCAACCGGAGCACTGGCTAGTATGGAACGGTTAACTTGAGGGAGCCATACGTCTATTTGATGACTCTCATATGTCGGTTATATGGAGAGAAAGATTGCTCCAAGTTTTCAGAGGCAGAGGCATGGATTCCTTTGGCATACACAGTTGCGATCGTCGAGTGCAGCTTCAATTGGGAACAAATAATATCCAAGCAACTAAGCATCTGTGTGCAAAAGGATAAGACGTCAAAGGAAGGGGAAGCACCAAATGTTTACATGGCTTCATACCTACTCAATGTCATGTGTGCTAGGAACATCTTCGTCAGCATGAATCTGAGCTGGCATGTTACAGAGCTTCCATTCCACATCTACTTCAACCTACTATGGGAAAACATGTATAATAAATCTTACTCCCGCATTTGCGATGAGTTCATCGCCCGAATTTATTTTATTCTTTTTAAGAAGGAATGCCTATGGCTATCGGCGACAGCCAAGAAAATGATATCCAAGGTAGGCCATTGGTATTTGGATGAGAGTGCCACCTACATCAGGGTGTTTGGGGCCACTAGAACACACAACTCCTACCATCTCATGTCCCATAACGGCTCGTTGTAGGAGAAATATGTTATCAGACCATCTTGCAAGGCTACAATGCCACCCTGGTCAAAGACAAGAAACAATCTTTCATACCCTATGGTTTCCATGTAGGGTTCTATTTGGTAAAGGATATCGCTCAAGTCAAACAAGAAGGGCTAAGCCAACTCAAATTCAGATTCTCGATGGCTTGATTCCCCAAGCATGATCTAAAGGGCCTGGTCCTGCAACATGCTTCACATGTGTCATCTTGTTGGTCATATGAACATGATAAGTTCAAAGATGAAGTCTTCATAGAGAATTCCCAGGACTAGGACAAGGTGGTGCAAAGGATGGCCAACCCAAAAATGACCAGGTTCAAGGCCATGAGCATGGATGAACAGACAAAAACAATAGAGCAGTCAAATCAAGAGGCCCTTAGAGCCAGGGAAGAAATCAGAGCAACAGAGGCAACATAGCTGAAGATCAAGGGATTGTCTATGACACCAGAGGCAGAGGCAAGGGGATTTCTCCTAATGGAATAGACACAAAGAGTAATTGATCAGTTGCAGAATGACCCAGACCTCGTAGAAATGACAAGGGTCCCTGTCGACAACCCAATTGAAATCCGGGTAGGTCCAAGTGACCCAGAGCTAATACAAATTGAAGAGATCATCGGCTTAGATAACCATGAAGTTTCAATGCCACAGGCCGGATCACTAGGGGATGTTTCATCTCAGCCAAAGATAGCGAGGACATCGGGGAGAGTAAGTGCACCAAACCCCTTACACGAATTAATAACAATCTATCATGATAAGGAAAGTTCGAAGGTTTCCTTGGTGACTCTGGTACAGATCACAGGGGAAAAGGAACCCAAGAAAGCATCTTCTCTATCTCTCAATGCCCAAATTCAAATCCCTCCATAGAGTGACCAAGAGGTCGAAATTTTCTTAGACACTGAGCTACTCGATGCACTGGAGACCCAAGTGGATAGCCCGGAGGATGATCTAGGGTTGGGCGAACAAGAAGAAGAAATTCCACATCAGGAAACCGACATATCAACAATCGATTATCAAGTAAGTAAAGAGTCTACCCCTGATGCATCAATTTTGACCAGTACTTTACCTCCCGATGAGTAAAAACTAGAGGCCGAACTTTTGAGCACACAAAAGAGGTTCAAGAACCCAGCCTTGAACAAATTTACACCATCGGGAGCCTGGGAAACATGCTTACTTGGGGAGAGCAACAAATCCCTGAAGTTGTGGATGAGGTTGTTGATATACAAGCTATCACCTATGACCAAAAGAGGAAATCCATCATGAAGAGAACCACCAAGAAGAGGAGGCTTACTCTGGACAACTCCATCCTCATCACCATAGAGGAAAAATTGATTAGCACGGAGCATGTCAAGACATCTGAGCTTATCAACGCAGGGATGGAAATCATAGATGCCACCCTGGATAGAGCGAGGAAGGATGAAGAGGAGATGGCCACTGCGCTGAAGGAGTTGGAGAATCTACACCATTTGGTGAAATATTATCAGGACTCCACACAAGCCACAATGTTCTTGAGAAGCGAATTCCAGGATGCCTACAATAAATATACGAATGAGCGACACCTTTTCACTACAGGGATAGCCAATTTTCAAGAAGACAACCTCATGGCATTGGTGATATGCAAGGATATGGAAATATGGTATGAGAAATCACTCCAAGAAGTGGAAAGGATCGGTTACATCAGCGTGGTTCAATAGGGCCGAGACGACAAAGAGCATGACATTCAGTTACTAAGGGATAGAAGCATTGACCGCATAAAGAAGTCAATCGAATACTGGTTGAAAATGGCCCAAGAACCTCATCAGGAAATCCAAGAGAAAAGGGTCGAGTGTGAAAAGCGTTGGACCAAGATCAATCAGGTGATGAGAGACATCGGCCTTCCACAATTCGACACACCCGATGACTTTGTCGACTTGCATGACATAGTCAAACTACATGCTAAACAAGACTCATTGTGGGCTGCGGAGATAGAAAAGGTGGCAAACATGGAGCCAGGTCAAGTACAAAAATTCATGGAGCACCCAATCAAGGCTCAGACAATGTTACAACAATTAAGCGCTATAGTAGTCAAGTATTGGGCACGGGCAGTGGAGATAAAGGAGATCCTTTTGGCCCTGATGGACCAACATAGATTCTCATATGCCAACACATGAGAGTATGTCTTCGTCAAATGGTTGGAGTATGAGAAGATTCATCCACTCAAGTGAAACCATTTTATGACTCTTAGAAGACTGAGAGACGAAAGCACCGTGTGGTGATGTTTTGTTTTACTTAGCTTGCACTTTTGATAGTTATTTTTAGTTAATAATATGTTGTAAATAAGAGGATCAACTTGTTAGAAGAGGTCGATGGGCTTTTCAAAGACCCTCATTTTTGGAGTTGTAAAGAACTATTTCGGAGCTACCTTAATTGAGAAGTCATGTTTAGGACCAAAGACAAGTTTATGTTCATTTTTTCATCAAAAGTGTGTGATTGGATTTGAAGAATAATTATTTCTAATTTTATCTTATGAATGGATGTTGTAACGAGTAAGAGCCTATGAATCTGTTGATAAGTTATATATTTCAATATTTTTATAGTTCTTGTCTCTAATTATGAAAAGTAAATCGTTCTGTTAATGTGTGATCAATGATTAGAGCTAAGGAAACTATTTTTCTTGCCATCGTTTATTACATGTATGTTTTCTTCTAATAATTGTATCTCAGTCAATGATTGGAACAGCAATAGGTTAACGTATTAGTACTAGGCTTGTCATAGGTGTAAGAATCATTGTCTACATGCTTGAGCACGAGGGTTATCACAAGCTCAACCTTCTTCAGTAGTTAAGCATTTTTGTTTGTTACCCAGTTGGTTTATACCAACACTTATCTTGTATCGGTCCCACCTATAAAAGAAACTACAAAAAGAGAATGTTCAAACTTAACGAGGAGCTTTCACAAGAAGACATCCTGTCAATCACTACCTAAAGCCCATTGATTAATTGGTCGGATCGCAAGATCTAGAGAATCATTCCACCATTAAACGCTGCAAAGTCTAATTGGGCCTCGTTGGCAGGTTTGGTTCCTACTATTGAGTTAAAGGGATTTAGTACCCCTCAACAGGATCCTCTTCATCATACTCTTCCTTAGCCACGTTATAACACTCCAATGGCTCATGGAAAGTCATCTTGGCTCTGTGCACACTTCATACTAGTACCACCTCCATCATCTCTTCTTCCAAGAAGATGTTCATTCAAATTGCCTTTAGCACTGCATCTATTGATGGATATTCATGTTCAAATGTGAATGTGATTTTGAACCTCTAAACCAATTCTTCCCATCTTGTTTCCTTCCTACGCATCTCCAATTTTAAATACCAGTTCTTTGGAATTGTGTCCAATGTGTGTATAAATATGTGTGTCCACTGTATTTTTGTTATTGAACTCAATAAATTCCTACACTGTTCCACATGACCCACAGGGTCACACTCCCATGTATACTTCTGTGTGATATTTTATTCTGAAGTGCCAAATATTATTTGCATTACTATGTTGCACTATGACTAGTCTTTCATTCCCTCTTTGTGTGCATCCCACCATGTGGCTAGAGTCACTTTTAATACAACATCTAGTGCTAACAACCTTTGTTTTTTGGGTACCTGCATCTCAAATTATTTTACAAACATACTTACCTCATTTTATCCATCATACCTGGGTGGATCACATAGCTCTATTCCAATCCAGCGCAAGGATAGAGTAATGTGCACACATCGTCTAGTTGATACCTCATGCATCCTTTATTGCCAATTCTCTAGACCTCATTCTAAGTCTAAAGTGCACAAATTTATTCTCCACCAGCTCATTGCACCATCCATTGTCGGATTGACATAATCCTCCATCCGCACATTCAAGTTATATAAATTGTCAGTGTCAGTCCCTCTTGTTGGCTCTATGTATCTCTTTCCTTTTGATGGGTCCAATGGTGTAGTAAATTTCAAATCTCCAACTTCAAATATCATCTCCATCCTCTTTAATTTGATCATATCCTTCTTATCGAAAGCCCATTCCAGTCCCATCATTGATGAAGAACTCAATTCCATCATGTGCTTCTTCAAGTATCATCGATCTTTTTTGTTTTCCAACACACAACGTACCAGTATTCCATATGCACCCAACTTGTATAGATTCCCTGCAATCAACTGATAATTTGTTTCTTTAACTACCAATTTCTTCTTCTGCATGACTCTCATCTTGGATGGAGCCATACATGTACTTAGAAACTTCACAATGTTCGAAAAGTAATCATCCACCATCCTTACCATAAATAACTGTGCATCTGGGAAGCTATCATCTAAATTTCCTCCATCTTCACCTATCAACATGTGCGATAGATAATTAGGTCCTACATTCATCTTCCTTGGTTTTACTACAACCTCAAAATCATATTCTTGAAATAATAATAGCCATCTGCATATTATGCCCCCCAACACTGGCTTGTTGATTAAGTACTTTAATGCAAAATTGTTTGTATACATATTAAAGTGAGACCCCAATAAATAATGCCTAAACTTCTACAGCACATAGACCATTGCCAATCCTTCTCATTATGTGGTTGTATAGTTCTTCTTTGCTATAGACAATTTCCTTCTTACAATCGCAATTGGGTGATATATGTCTCCTTCCCCTGGTTGGGATAGTATTGTGCCCAATGTTATGAATGATGCATCTCCATGTACATGGAACTATTTTTCCCACTCCAGAAAGATCAAAATCGGATGGTTGCCAATTTTTGTTTCAAGGTGTCCAACCCCTTCTGTCAGTCCTCATTCCATTGAAACTTTTCTTCCTTCTTTAGTAACTTTTTCATGGGTGTTGTGATATGCACATACCCTTCGATAAATTTCTTGTAATAATATGTATGACCCAAAGTTTCCCTCAATTGTTTGACTGATGTAGGGGGTTCTAACTACAAAATGACTGTGATCTTAGTTGGATCTACTAACAATCCCTTTTTTCCCACTACATGTCTCAACAGAATTCCAAACAATGTGCAAAAAATACACTTCTTTAAGTTTAGTGAAATCTGAAACTGCCTACACCAATCCAACATGAGCCTAAGAAATTCTATATGATCCTTTAGTAGACCGAACATGGTCCAATCATCCAAGCAAACTTCTAGGAATTTATGGATGAACTCCTTGAATGATGCAACTACTACCCTAGAAAACACCGTAGGGGAATTATTCAATTCAAATGGCATAGTTGTATACTGATAACTCCCCCACTCCATTGAAAAAGTGGTCTCTTGTTGATCCTCCTACGTAATTCTTATTTGATGGTACTCAGAGAATACATCTGTAAAAGAACAAGTTTCATGGCCTCCTACGTTCTCTGGTACTTCATCCATGAATGGTGTTGGGAATGGGTCATGTAAGAATGCATCATTTAGCTTCCGTAGATCCACACATATCATGATTTCGCCTTTCTTCTTTTCCTGCACCACGTTTGGGATAATCCACTCATATTATTTTACTAGTTCAATGATTCTTATGTCCAACATCCTGTCTATTTCAGCCTTCACCTTCTCCTTGTACCTTGGGTTTAACCTGTAAGGCCTTTGTTGCAATGGCTTAGTTCTTGGTTTTAGTGGGATCTTCATCTCTCCTAAGTCTCCTGCTATCCTCTTCATGTCTAAAAATTTCATTGGGAATAGGTCCTGGTATTCTAGCAGTAAATATGCAATCTTCTGAACTGTCTCATCGTTCTAATAATCTCCTATCTACGCAAACTTGGGATTCTCTATCATCACAATGTTTACCTTTCATGTCTTTATAAGATGTCTATATGTGGAAGATTCAAGCTCTCACCCTTCTACTACTCGTTCTCCTTTTTTATCAGGTACTTGTACATTCCTGGGATCCTCTTCATCATACTCTTCCATAGCTACATTATAACACTCCAATAACTCATGGAATTCTTGGCTCTGTGCGTACTATATACTGGTACCACCTCCATTGTCACTTCTTCCAAGAAGATCTTCATTCGAATATCCTATAGCATATATTGATGGAGATTCATGCTCAAATGTGAATGTGATTTTGAACCTCTAGACCAATTCTTCCCATATTGTTGCCTTCCTCTACATCTCCAATTCTAAATACCAGTTCTTCATAATTGTGTCTAATGTGTGTATAAAACTGTGTTTCCACTCCATTTTTGGTACTGAACTCCATAAAGCCCTGCATTGTTCCACATGACCCACTGGGTCACACTCCCCTGTATACTTCTGTGCAATATTTTATTTCGAAATGCCAAACACTATTTTCATTACTTTGTTGCACTGTGACCAGTATTTCATTCCCTCTCTGTGTGCATCCCACCATGTGGCTGGAGTCACTTTTAATACAAAATCTAGTGCTAACAACATTTTTTTTTTGGGTTCTTGGAACTCAAATTATTTTACAAACATACTTATCTCATTTAATCCATCATACCTAGGTGGATCACATAGCTCTATTCCAATCTAGCACAAGGATGGAGTGATGTATGCACATTATCTAGTTGATACCTCATGCATCCTATGTTGCCAATGCTCTAGACCTGCTTCTGAGTCTGAAGTGCACAAATAGATACTCCACTAGCTCATTGCACCATTTGATGTCAGATTGACATAATCCTCCATCTGCGCATTCAAGTTATATAAATTGCTAGTGTCAGTCCCTCTTGTTGGCTCTATGTATCTCTTTCCTTCTGATGGGCCCAATGGTGTAGTAACTTTCAAATATCCAACTTCAAATATCGCCTCCCTCCTCTTTAATTTGATCATCTCTTGGTTATCAAAATCCCATTCCAGTCCCATCAATGCTAGATATGATTGACTATAGTCCACGATATCATTAAATTCAAAGTATGCCATGTTGTGCACCCCATATATGTTCACAGGTACTCTTGTCAAACACCCAATCGAGACTATTTTGTGTTGATTCATGAGACTTAAATGAACAAGAGACCATACTATCTTGGGTTTTCCCATCATATCCCATCTCTTATTTGGTAAAAAATTCACGTCATATCCCAATTCCAAGATGACATTATCCACATCATACTCTCCAATCTATGCATTAAATCTGAATTCTTCATTGGTTATCTTCCTGTATAGTACCTAATTTACCATCCTTTGTGTGACTGGAGTTTCACTTCCTCTTGTACAATGATCAATCATGTCATATAGTGTACTCAACATAGTTGCATCCTCCATTATCTCTACACAACTTCTCAAGAATTTTGTTAGTGTTCTTACCTTTCCAATTGTATTCTATGGCACAATCCGATCTTCTATACGAGGTGTAGATGGTGTTGATGCTCCCAAAACTTGCTCGAGCACTTATTTTCTTTCTCTATGATATGTATATTTTTCTTGTTTTGAATTGAATGTTGGAATAGGCCCTATTGACTTCCTTACCCACTGCTCAGTATTCTTTCCTTCACTCTCCATATCATCCCCTGTTCTAGCTCCTCCACTTGTAATAATTGCTACTCTTGGTCCTTCGTTGTATCTTTCGACTGATATCTTCTACACATTCTGATTTGGATTTTGGTTTTGGTTTCCTCTGGAATGCCACTTCACAATTAGTTGGGGACAGTCTTCTGTCAAGTGGTGATCTGAAAATAGAAGTCTGACTTGTTATGCTATGCAAGCACCCTCTACTTCATTAAAAAAAAAACTTTACAGGACCTTGCTTCATGTGTTAAAATATGCAAGATAGTTTATGTGCCAAATGTATGTATCTTCTTGTAAATGCTTATATGTGAGGATATGTTATTTTAAATGGTTATATATGTACTTTCAATAAATACACAACAACATAACTTGCAGCAAATAAACTATCAAACTCACAATAAGAACAACATGATAAAGGAGTTCACCCCTCTCCGGGCTACATCTCCTTGAGCCTCCACTAATGGACTTGGCTCTCTGGGATTAATTTGTCAAAAGTTATTTTACAAGCTGCTACTCAACTCCAATGGAAATTCTGATTGTACCATTGGGATCAAAACACATAAAAACCCCAAAAATGACTAATAAAACTCTGAAAATGGATCATGGCTCATCCGGGCATGACCTCTTCTACATGTGGCCTTAAGCTTCCATGAGCTTCTCTATGGAAAAAATAGTTGTAAAAGTCCTAAAAGCCTCTGAAACCTGTCCCAATGTGTCCAGAGCATAACAATTAGCCAAAAATGACTATTCAGTTACAGAAAACAAACTTGGACTCACCAAAACATGTCCTCAATCAATGAGGGCTTCAAGCTCCTTGGAGCTTCCTGAAACTTCAATGGTTAAAAACCTGCAAAAGAAGTCTTCAAATGGCTTTGAAAACAGTGCCAATGGATTCAGAACATCCAAAAACCCCTAGATGGGGTTTTACGGCACCTCATTTGGCCAAAAAATGAAGAAGATAGGCCTCCTGCCATTTTCTTCCTTCAATCTTGTTGTCTCTGGTTCGCCAAAACGCACCTTTGTGTGCTTGAACCAAGAACATGCTCCAAAACGCGTGTTTAAACCCAGCACCGCACATAAATGAAAAACGGTCCAAACTGTAGGATGGTTAGGGCGCCTCCATCCCCTAACCGCCAAGCTCTCGGGCACATGAATCCTCCATACGACCGACGCTAATAAAGAAAGGCCAACCGTTTGCAAAAGTGAATCTGGTCGTGCCAAGTGGCGGGCACATGGATTATCCGTTGAAGATGTGCTAACCGTTAAGGTCATGTGAGCGCACATTGAAACCGTGGTTTAAACCGTTTGACAAACAAATGCGCCAACCATTATATTGGGGTCATATGGCATATAAAGTGCGTGACCAGGGGCTCCATTTGAATTACACTCCCACGCGCGCCCACCGTATAGTGAATGGTCACATGTAAAGTGATACAACCATGGGCCGGGGCTAAGCCCCAGCCCGACCCTCGTGCCAAACTTAAACAATACAAATTTAAATTTAAATAAACCCACTCATATAACAAGGAACATATGGTGGTATGTTGGTCGGGCGGACTTTGTTAAGGCTTTACACCGGTGGGGAGGTCCCAGGTTTGACCCCCACGGACCCATAAAATTTTAAATAATAAACCAATAGCCAACAAAGGGGTGCCACGTGGCAGCCCATGACTGGGCCACGTGGCACCTCATAATTTGCCCAAACCATGCCATGTGTCGTCAAATGATTTGTCCACATCTGCCAATGAGTGAAGGCCACATCATCATGTATGGTCAAGCCATGTCAGCATACGATATCTGCCACGTCAGCCTGTACGAACTGCACAGTCAGCGTCCCTTTTTTTTCCCTGTTTGACGATTCGAACAGATCGCGATATCTCTCACACCCGACGTCCGTTTGAGACGAAACGAGTTGCGTTGGGTTCATGACAATGAGGGATATGCTCTTGTTTGTTTTGAGGCAATTCCGAGAACTTTGATTTTTGAGCTAAATTTTGACCCCTGGTCCAGATTTTGATCAAGTGGTCCAGTGAAATATAATATGTGCACATCATACATGGATTCTGGCAGTCACGGTCCAAGTGTCCAGGTTGATTGCAGTTATAACATATAATTGGTCCTCTTCCTCCTCTACCGAAATTCCCTCTACCAAAGTTTCCTCTTTTCCCTTGATTGAAACCTCTTTGATTTTTATATTTTTTAGCACCCCCTTCTGCTACAACATTATCTTATTGGATCCTATACATATATGATGTGTGCTCCGTCAATAAGTCGAACGTGAGACAATCCTTCTCTTCATTTCCTACAGACTTGCAAAAATTACAAAACAAGATCTTTGGCATACTCTGATGCTTTTGTAGTAATGGGCACTCAGTGGGATGATGGCCTCATTTCTTACATATCTCACAGCATCCCCCCATGGTAATGGATTCGATGCTCTAGCTACCAAATACTACGTGAATACTGGACATTCGTCCTTGTAGTGAACTTCAGTTCTACACATGGTACAACTAACTTGTTCTCATTTCTCCTTCCCTTTCGTAAGATCGACCAGTTGAATTGTCAACATATCCAACCATGTCTAAACTTGTGCCACTCCCCCACTATCTCCTACTAGAGATGACTGTAATTTCATTGCAATTTCCAGGGCCTCAGGCTGCAACGTAACCTTCTGTTGAATCAATGGCCTATGAATGTGTGGTATAATTCCTGCAATAAACCACTCTTGATGTTGTTGATATGGGATATGGAAATTCATTCTACCCATCACATCCTTAAATTTGTGATCGAAATCCCATAGCGACTATGTTTGTATTAGTTTAATCTCCTTCAGTTTTGTGATGTACTGCGACTCTGACTTTGGATTTTTGAACTCTTTCATCAGTGCTTGCTTTATTTCTGCTAAAGTTTTGGCATGACATGTAGGCATGATAGTTTGCAAATTCATATACCATACTAACACATGACCTCTAAATGTTTTCTCTAACAATGAAATATTCACATTTACATCTTGTACATTCTTAGCGGCTCAAATTGTTTCACAGAAAAATAGATGTTGTTCTGGGTCGTCCGACCCAACTCCCTAGAAATTAGGAAGTATTAAAGTATTGTCTACCCTAGCCATGTTTCTTTGTGCAGACCCTCTTATTGGTGATATTGGTCGACTCTGATTCTAACTTTTTGTGCTACTTACACAACTATGACTTCTACTACTCGGTCCTCCTTGGCTAACTACAATTGCTCTTGACAAATATTCAACTGTTATTCTTGATTGTGGTCATGCACATGGGGTCATGGATTTGAAATAGGATCCTACCTGAGTAGGAATTATTGGTTCTTTTATTATTTGAATGGACTAAATCTCCTCTTCTTATCCTTCTATTTATGGTATCTCCAAGATTCGAACTAGTTTGTAAGGCTCTCTCCTCTCTGGCTCACTATGCGACTCTCCTTTCTCAGCACCAATATTTTTTCTCTTGTACCTCCTCCCACTGCAAAACTCTCCAAACTCATATTCTTCCTCTGGTATAGCCTCTTCTTGCATCCTTATTCCCTCCTTATCTCTTTCATCGTTTCATTCATATTCTTATATGATCCTCTTTTCATCCCTTGGTTCCCCTATGTGCGCGAACCCATTAGTAGTTAGATTCCATTATCATCACATTCTTTTCACACAATATCATCTTTATCCACGTACCTAATGATTTCAAGAAACTCCCACGCGGACCTTTGAAAAAGTCCCTTTCTGTGACAATGTATGATTGAATACAATATACTGCAAATTATGTAACGTAACCTTCTAGTATGTTTTCCAACCAAAAATAATTTCTCGAGTAGTTGGGTTACAAAACTCAGTTGTCTAACCAATTCATGAGTCCAATTCCTCGGTGCTACAACACTTTACCTTCCAGTTTTCTCTACTAACCTTTCTAACCACTCGATCAAAATATTTGGGAATTCTCCAAAGAAAATTTCATGAAAATATGTGAACAAATACCTTTGCATTCATTGCTTGTAACTCATCCGAGGGTTTATGTTCTCCTGTCGAAAAAAATCTCATTCCTTCTTTTCCAACCATTATGATATCTCCTTCTTCGTTGGCATCCAGAACATCCTCTTAATCACAATTTATCAGTACTGACAACAAAACCATTTGTTGGTGCTACTATGATTAGGTTGTAAGACCCTAGGTTTGGTTTATCGATGACCAACAAAACCCACTAGACACCGACCCTTTCGACATCACCTTCTTGCACAGATGAAGTCTCACCAAGGGTATCTATTGGGACTGCAAGAACTAGGATTCTACAGTAGTAAGGTACTGTGAGGAAAAGGTTTGGTTCATTCTTCCTTATTACATCTATGCACATGATTTTGTTCTAGTAAGTAGTAACTTACTTATGATTCAGATTCCTATGATCAACATATTTTCAGTTATTTCATAGATTCATTATGGTCATAGTCATGAACATTGCACCATATTTAACTATAAGATAAGTCTATTCTATGAGGCATACAAATAAAATTCATAATCACACATAGAAATACAAACAACACTTTATTTGATATCATCTCTATAACCTTCTTGTATTCATTCTTCTCACCAACAGACTGTTACATTCACAACTATGGACCTCAACATCAAACAAAACACAACATCATAGAACTTACATGGAATTGAACCTAGCAGAGAACCAACCATACAGAGGAACCCAACGTTAGTATAGAGAGAACCCCTAATCTCACAACCCATTACATATTTATATAGAAATATAGGGATAAAAACCTATTATGTTCATCCCCAAAATACCCCATTACAATGCATGGCCAACTCAAATAACTGGTTGTCCGACTGTTTTCTTCTTCATTTCAATTTGCATGTTGCTTTTATGTTTTTCTTCTATCTTTGGAATGTCGTGTTGTCATCCTTCTGTCATGCTTTATTCTCTGTCGGTTTTAGTCTTATGTCTCTGTGTTGTCTTTCTTATGCACACTTTCCTCTTCCTACACACTGTCCTCCTGAATGCATCTCAATTGTGCACTCTTTATATTTTCTTCTTCTGCCGTGCACTTTTCCTATACTTAGGATTTTTCTCAAAACTGTATCAAAATTTCCTGTCCAACAACCATGGTATCTGCAACTTGGTTTAGACTCCTAGGAATATGTGTGAATGTGATGGATTCAAAATTATGAGATAGTAATCTAACTTGAAAGTATTTGCGAAATAGGCATGGATCATGGACGCGATACACATTATTCAACTATAGGATGATGAGATGGGAATCTAGGAGGACACTTAGGTGATGAATATGGCGGTGAATGCATTTTTCAAGGAAACCAATTACAATGGCATACTCATCTTGGTTATTGGTGGCAGGTCTAAGGCATATACCACTAGAGTGAATTAATACATGTTCTGGGGTGTAAATGGCCCAAGCTAACAAAATGAGATTATGAGTCCAACAACTAGCACCATCGACGTACCCGATGTGGTAAACAAATGGACAATTCATATGTAAAAACTAAGTACAAAGGATCAAACATATGTTGTGGAGGGGTTTTTTGTAAAAAAGACTAAAAACACTAGGAAAATACAAGAAGACCCTAAGGTAGAGTGGCTATACTTAAGGGTATAAATTATTTAAGTATAACCCATTGATAGGGTCTTTGAGAGTAGATCTTTCAGGGTGTGCCAAGATGTAGGTGCCCTTAGTGAGACAATGGAGAATGATGAATGGTCCCCACAAAAGGGACTCAAATTTTCCATGTCCTAATGATCCAGGTGGATATCAGTGGCCACCCACATATTCCAACTAGCTCATTTTGGTAGTTTCAGTTTGGCAGTTTTGTTTCTAGATTTTCGATTTCCAAACTTCCGGGGTTGTTTTGAGGCCCTAAACAACGTTTTTATAGATCACCATAGTCAATCGATAAACAAAGTCATATTCTGATGACAAAATGTGTAGTCCTTAGATAGACCTTTCCAACAATCTATCGTACACCCAAACGAAGATCATGTGTCAAAGTTACACTCCTGGGAAGTTGATACACCAAACTACCCAAAATAGGGTCCACAAAATTGTTGGCTTTTCATCTTCTGGGGTTAGGGTTTTGGATTTTCTTTATGTTAAAAAGGCCTTTAGAGCCTCATTGTAAACCATCTTCTTGCGAATGTGAGTAGCGGACACATCTCTTCTCAGAGATAAGCTACCACCATTCTAGCGAGTCTTTCACTCTGTATTTTTACAGTCTTTGTACATTTTCACTCATTAATATAAAATTGTGTATTATTGTATCTCTGTGTTTATGGTTGCATCTCTGATACATGTTTGTTATATTATTGAATATCCAAGATATATTTGTACATTTCTTTATTATATCTCCGCTCTCATTTCATACCAAAAATAATCTGGATCAGTGGTCTCAGAGCAGGCTACTCTTGATCGTCTTTCAGTGCATGTCCCCGACAAGGTCCAAGTATAGAAAGTTGGGTCTCGAGCTTGTCTCTATTGAAGACAATCGCTCTCGCACACCAATAAACCCTCCATGGTGGAAGAAAAGAAAAATGACAGAGAAGATGATTATATTAATATGTTGCTTTAGCAAGTTCTCACGCGACAGAGGGACAAAATGATGGAGAATTTTTCCCACATCCTTCAATGCCTATTGATAACAACAGGCACGTCTTCATCAAGTGGCCAATTTGGAGGCACCTCTCCTTTCAAGGTACAAGTTAATTTTGATATTCCCATATTTGAAGGACAGATAGATGTAGATTCCCTAGAAAAATGGTTAAATCTGCTAGAAGGTATTTCTATGTTCATAATTTCTCAGATAGGGAAACAATCACCTTCATAGTCCTCAAGGATCTCCCCCGTGTCAAACATTGGTGGGAAACTTACTGGGAGAAAATTTCCATAGAGGATTCTGGAATATATGGGGTCAATCCCACATGGGAATTTTTTTTGGATGCGGTAAAGGAACAATATTACCCTATTGGCAACTATGAGGACTAGTACATGAGATGGACCACACTGCGGTAAGAGAGGGGCCAAGTAGTTTTGGAGTTCACCAATACCTTCCATGCCTTGCACAACAATATGGGTATCAAATAATCTGAATGACATTTGGTTCTGAAATATTGTGGGGCTCTACACAGATACATCCAAACTGAAATGCATTTTCTCGACATCTCATCACTTGGTGTTGCTTATCGATATGATGTTAAAATCGAGCATAAATTTAAGAACTAGAACAAACGGGAGTTCGAGTCTGCAAATCTGAAACAACCAAAGTATGATAAATATGTCCCTAACAAACAGTCTCCTGAAAACTAGTCCAAGCCACAAGAAAATAAGGGTCACAGAAAGAGAAAGAAAGACACCAAAAAATGGTGCGATTTCCACAACACCGATGAATGTCTCTCAAAATAGTCATTGGTGGTTGAGATCAAAGACAAGGAGTCGAACCCTCATTCAGAAAATACTGATAGAAGACATATCATCGACGCAAACCCCACTACTATTTTCATGACCGCAACAATTCAACCAAAAGAACCAACAGATCCTGAAGAGGGGGAGCACCTTTTTCATTCACAGATGTGGGTGAAGGGGACTATGATTCATTTTATTGTTGATAGCGGAACCTAGAAGAACCTCATCTCAGCAAAGGTCATCAAATAGTTAGGCTTGTCAACAAAACCACACCCACAACCATACAACATCAGGTGGCTTCGCCAGGGATGAGACCTTCATGTCAGCCAACAGTGTCGATTTTCATACGACATCCATCCCTTCAAGGATGAGGTATTATGTGATGTTTCTCCACTGGATGTTTGTGATGTTCTCTTGCGCTAGCCATATATGTGGAAGTGCCATGGTATCTATAAGTCTCGACCCCATAGTGTCATTGTTACTCGGGGCAGCCATCTCTATAGGATACCATAGGTAGTTCCAATTACTATCCCACCTAAAAAATTATGCAAGGTAGTATCTCATAGTACAAAATTTACTTTCTTCACCATCTATTCAAAAGGTGAACGGAAGGATACTATAACCACTATAGCCTCATCCAATACACCTTCTATCAAGCAGAAATAGGTCGACAAGACTGCAACAAAGTGCAAAGATTCCTTCTGCACATAGAAATATCATGTATCCCGATTGGGTGAAAAGATTCAACCTCGACAACAACAGGTTCATGATAGCCTTCCACAGCACAACGTCTCTAGCAAGGCAAGCAATGCACCAAGATTCAGTTACAACAATCACTTTCCCCTCTCCCTTGGGAACTCAGCGAAATAGAGACCATTTATTTCTAAGGAGGGAGCATTGATCCAAGTGGATATTGCTAGCCACCCACCTATTCCAACTAGATCATTTTGATAGTTTTGTTTCTAGGTTTTTGAGTTCCAAACTTCTGGGGCCGTTTTTAGGCCCTAAACAACATTTTTAGAGCTCGCCACAATTAAAATATAGATGCAATCAGAGTCTAATGGAATAATGTGTAGTCCTCGGATATACCTTTCCAACAAGCTATCATGCACCCCAAACGAAGATCATATGCCAAATTTATTCCCCTGGGAAGTTGATACACCAAACTACCCAAAACGGGGTCCACAAAACTGTTGGCTTTTCATCTTTCGGGGTTAGGGTTTTGCATTTTCTTTATGTTAAAAAGGCATTTAGAGCCTCATTGTAAGCCATCTTCTTGTGAATGCGAGTAGAAGACACATCTCTTCTGAGAGATAAGCTTCCAGCATTCTAGCAAGTCTTTCACTCTGTATTTTTACAATCTTTATACATTTTCGCTCATTAATAGAAAATTGTGTATTACTGTATCTTTGTGTTTATGGTTTCATATCTGATACATTTTTGTCATATTATTGGATATCCGAGATATCTATGCACATTTATTTATTATATTTCCTCTCTCATTTCGTGTCGAAAATAATCCGGATCACCTAAGGTGTCATGGGTGATGTTGTAGGCCAACACTCGATCACCTTCTTTGAATGATCGAAGGTTCACTTGGCGGTCAAAGATCACTTTGGAACATTTTTTGGCCGCTTTGTTGTTTTATAAAGAGGAGCGTCAATCATCTTCTATGGATTCGATATTGAGAAACCATTGCTCCATCAGAGTTGTGTCAGGAAAGAGCTCAATTGTTGTGTGCAATGTGGGGATTTTGCATTCTATGGGAAGGACAACTTTGACTCCATGAACTAGATGAAATGGTGTGAAACCAATAGCAGTTTTAACTATTGTGTGATAGTCCCATAATGATGAAAATAACATGTGGTGCCAATTAGTTTTATGTTTATCCATAGTGCGTTGTAGCATGGTTTTGAGGACTTTGTTGACAACTTCAACTTTCTCGTTCGATTGTGGATAGTAAGGTGAATCGAACTCATGAGTAAACCCTAGCTTGGCGAATAACTCAGCGAACACTTGATTTCCAATATATTTACCATGGTCAAACACCAGTTGGAGGGGAACTCCAAAACAGGTAATGACATGGTTGAAGAAGAAGCGAGTTGCGGTGTCTTCCATATTGTTGAATGTTGGCATGGCTTCCACCCATTTGGTGAAGTAGTCAACAACGACTACAATGTATTTGTGCCCATTGTTGGATGGGGGGTTGCAAGTCATGAAATCAATACCCCATCTACAAAAGGGGCCTTCCGTAATAACTGGATGGAGGAGAGTAGGTTGGGATATGGATTTATGTGCGTATATTTTACATTTTTCACAATGCTTGACGATGAATATTTAATCATAGAACAAACTAGGACAAAAGTAACCATCCCGAACCACTTTCTGTGTTGTGGACATACCATAGAGGTGCCCCCCCATATGCCCCACTATGGTAGTCATTTAGGACTTTTTTTTCCTCTTCGATGGTGAGGCAATGACGAAGAGTGGTGTCTTCCCCCCCTGTGATAAAGGATATCTCCTATGAGGAGGTAGCAAGAAGCTTGATGACAGATGCAATGACGATCGTCTTGGAAGAGATAAGGGGAAAAAATTTGTGTACGAAGATATATGCAAATGTCTCCGTAGCATGGGTCATCAGATGAAATAAAAAATAATTTTTCATTCAGGAACTTCTCGTTCATAGGGGTGTTGGTTAAATTTGATGGGAGGTCTACAATCATCTCTGCGAGGATGGGGGATTTATCGCTCTTGGGACTTGTGAACTCTAGATCGAATTCTTCGAGGATGACAATCCAATGAGCAAATTTTCCATTGATCTAACGTCGACTAAGAAGGTATTGCATTGGATTAGAATATGCCACGACCTTGATAATTCGAAGAGATATGTAGTGGATTAGTTTTTGGAATGCAAGGAAAACAGCTAGGGATAACTTCTCTTCGTGATTGTACTTCAAAGGTGGATTTGAGAGGTTTTTTCTTATGTAGAAAATGACACTCTCGTACTAGTTATCACATACTTGGACTAGCACTCCTGCAAATGATACCTCTGAGGCAGACAGATAGAGGATGTAATCCCTATAAAATTCTGGGGGACTAGCTAGGGGTGCTTTACTGAGTGTTTCTTTGAGGGAGTCAAAAGCATCTTGAACATGTCAATCCCAATGGAATGGGATATCACGCGGTAGTAAGCACAAGAATCTGTGTGCATGGATTTCATAGTCGGGGATGAAGCATCGTAAGAAATTATCGTTTTCTTGGAGGCTTTGCAGTTGACACAAGTTCGTTGGGGGAGGAATATCATTGATTTCTTGGACTTTTATGGAGTCCACAGTGATTCCTTGTTGGGAGATGATGAAACCAAACATGCTTCCAAATGTGATGCAAAAAACACATTTGAGGGGGTTTAATTAAATGTTGTACTTGCGATATCATTGAAAGACGAGCTATAAGTATTCTAAGTGTTCTGATCGCTTATTGGAGTGAGTGGTG
>JASDQU010105518.1:314918-337544 GCA_032191745.1 Picea mariana | reverse complement strand
CACCATTCGCCATACAATATATACAATGTTTTTAGGTATTCCGTAGATACCAAAACCCTAATCCCTTAATCCGGGATTAATTTACAAATCATCTAAAAATAGCAAAATCCGCTAAAAATAGCAAAAACCGCCAAAAAAAAAAAATTTCAGGGCGTTGCCCCGAACCCCTCGGCCCCGGGATACCGCCCGGTGCCGAACGCTGCACATAACCAGGGGGGGGCATACCTGCCCCCCCCTGGGACCCCCCTAGGAAGCGCCCGGCGCAACGGCAGAGCCCTAGTTTATACGGACCGTCAGACGCAGTTATCTGACGCACCCACACACACACACATGCAAAGAATATAACACATACCCAACAATACCTTTATCACGAGATGACACAAGTTATGTGGTTATGGGTGTCACTACTGGTGTAGGAATTAATGGCTCTTTCTTAGGGAGATGAATTAGATTGTGTAATTCTAGTAAGAAAGGGCAGAGATTGGTGGGGTGTCCAATTTTTGCACAAGGTGTGCATGGTGGTTGGATCTGAGGTTGGGAGGGAATGTAACATCCCCATTTTCAAACCCTGAACTAGCGATACACACACACACACACACACACCACATTTACAATATGAATCTCTTGGCTCTCGACCACATACTACATTTACAATATAAATCGCTTGTATCATATATATATATATATACATTGTAAATGTAGTATGTGGCCGAGAGCCAAGCGATGTATATTGTAAATGTGATGTATAGCCAAGAGCCAATATGTAAATGATATAAATTGAAATATAATTAATGAAATGTATTTCCAGCTGCAGATGGACACTGACGGGGATTTCAGTGCTAAGTATCCACAAGAGAAGGTAGGGGTTCAAGGGAGAGAGTTACCCATTTCTATTAAACCAAAACCCATTTCCTATTTTTATCTAAATTATCCTTGCCATGAACCTTTCATTAGTTGTTGAGTGTTTTAGAGCCCAATCATTGAATTCATGCAAGAGGGTTGGTGTGAGAGTCACTTCCCATAGTTATTGTGAGCATGGGGGATAAGTACAATTAGCTTGGAAAGAGTGCAAGTCAAGCAATAAAGAGAAAGGAAAGAGATAAAATTTGTATGGGTGGGACAACATATTTTGCACATTCATGTTTTTGCATGGAGAGTTGTTTTTACATGAAGTTTTCTGGCCAGCAATGGAGTTCTGAGTCTAGGATCTTGAAGGAAATGTTTTTGGACATGTTTTATTGTTTTTTGGAACTATAATCTCATGAAGAAAGAGGATAAGTTCCTGGGAGTGATGTGCTTCTCGAAATTCACTGAAGAAGCACGAGTTTTGTTGTTGGGAGAATTTGTGTTGCAACTCTAGAATTCCTGAAGTCCCAACAACTAGAATTCATGTCCAACCTGTGATGGAATCCCTAGAGGGGAGTGGAAAGGTTGTTTGACTGTGAGCAATGAAGGGGGATTTCATGTCTTGGGTTGTGCAGGTATAAGGGAAGTGTTTTGGTGGACTGAAATTAGTTAAGAGTGTAACTACTGAAAGGGGGACATTAGCTAGCCTTAGGGATCCCCGTCTCTTGTGGATTCATATCCCCAACTCAGGGGTGTCTTGATATTGAGAAATGGAGCAACAAGGCTATGGTTGGGAGGAACGTTCGTACTCTGCAACGGGTTTCACTCTTTATAAGATAAGTGTTCTATGTGATGTGTTTATTCATGTATAATGCTAATATAACTGATGTGCAATTTACTCTTAAATTATATTTGGTTATTATTTCTTTTTGGGGGTAGAAAGATGCATTTAAATCCTTGTTTATATCTTTGAATGATATTGTATGTTATTTATTTGTTGTTATGCACAATTGTGCAATTATATTTACATATTTAAGTAACATAAACAATTTCAAGTGTATGAATGTCATGTTGTTGGTTATTTTTGCATTAATGTTTAGTATCAAAAAACTTTAGTGAGTCATTTTGGCAGTAACATGACCCATCTGGGGGTTGCGTATGTTATAGGGAAGGGTGGACTTCGTTTTCTTCTTGGTGCCCCTTTTGTTGGTACCGGTGCCCCTTTTGTTGGTATCATTTCCCCCAATTGTGTGGTTGGTTGGAAGAGTTGGTGTTTGAACCATCACTTGTGTAGGAAAAACCTTTGGTTGAGGTGGAATGGATGGGACTAGTACCATAGATGGTGGGGTGAGATACCAAACTAACATAGAAAGCACCAATATATTTGGCAAGGTAAGAGTAGCGACCACATGATATACAAAGACCCTTGGTGGGTGGGTAAAAGAATGGTATTTGGGTTATATCCTAAGGGACCGTTTTCCAAATAGGAATTTTCTCAGCCATCGATGGGGTGCTTTGGAGGGGTGGTTCTTCCGAAGGTGACTATGAAGTACTCTCTTCAAGGATTGTTTGTGAAATAGATTCCTCCATGAAGGATGAGGGTATGGAGCCTTCAAGAGGGTTATCATCGAGGATTTCCACACCATCTGATGTGATGACACAGACTTGAGTTGTATCGATAGGTGGGAGGGAAGAAGGGGATGCCCCCTGATAAAAACCCATAAGTGATGGATCCTACAAAATTCCTAGTCCAACTTCGATGATAGGTGAGAGGTTAAAACTATCTTGCATGAGAGAGAGGATGTTGTGTATGTGGCCCGATTGATTGGGTTCATAGAGTGTTATTTGGTCAATGGCGACTATCTTCCCATTGTGAGGGAAGAGCATGCTGCAAAATAGAGAAGAGGTGATGACCTTCATGGTGTACATATAGTTGCATCCAAAGAGGATGTTGTAATCCAATTAGGAATCGATAACTTTGATGTCAATGAGAATCGTTTTCCCCCCTAGTTCAACTGGCACATTCTAGTAAAGGACTTCAGGTTTTGATGGGCAGCCATCATATGCTCAAAGAATAATGGCAGAGGGGATGAGCTCGAGTGCTCCTAGTTGTTTCCATACTATATTGGAAATAATTCATGTATATTCCCCTTCATTGATGTATGATTATGTTTCGTAATTTGACTAGGATTTGGAAAGCGACCAAAGAGGGAAGGTGTTGTTCAACATTATCCAAATCTAAAGTGATCAGACAAGTATCTTATAGGTCGACTACCCCCAATTGTGAGAGTAAGGTCTTTCATTGTGAAGGGAATGTTTAGAGAACCTCTAACACTGACATGAAAGCTAGGGATTGAGCCAGATCGTCAATGAGACTATATTTGTATGCTTCTCTAGCGTGGGGGTTGTGTACGTTCCTGCTCAAAGGTGCATGGGGTACATGAGTGGTTGCTTTTGTGCTATGATGAGGTATTGTTAAAGGTTACCATGTAGGTAATTGGGGTGAGTTCGAGGTGGTCGGACTTGAGTCATGAGGCATGATGTACTGACGGTTGCGAGTTTGTAGTTTTATTTCTTCTTGTGTGAGAATAATTTTGTGATAAACCAGATTCCCTTGTTGAGTGTGAACTGGGTTGGTATACTGTCCCAACTATTGTGGGGGGGGACTGGCTCTGGCTGAGTATTAATGACTCCTTGGTGGGGAATCATATTTTGTAGGACTATAGGGGTTTGTGGTTGCATATAGTTTTGAGGGACTTCTGGTGGTCCCTATGGGGTGGGGGGTCTTGGTGGATTCATGGCTTCCTTCATCCGTTTGTAATCGACAATTTGAGGACAGTGATGAGTGTAATGACCATACTCACCATAGAGTGCACAAGGGAAATTGGTCCTGAGGATGTTATTTTTCCCTTGTCTATTTTGGCCATTGTTATTTCCCCCTTTGGGATTTTGGTTTCCATGGTTTTGGTTTCCCCCTGCTGGAGTGTTTTTTGGTGGAGGATTTCCCCCCTGCTCTTGGTTGGTGCTATTTTTGTTCTTTCCCTTATTTTTTTTGTTATGGGATTGAATAGGGGGGTTGGTAGTATTCAAATGTTGAAAGGATTGGACTTGTTGAATAGGAGAAGGTTGAATAAAATTCACACCAACTTGTTGTTGTCCATGTGGTGGTGCAATAAGTTTGGGGGGACTAGGGAAGGGGTAATATGGATTACCTTGTGGGGGGACTCTGTATTGTGTGTATTAGGTGGATGTGTGTATTGTGTGTGGGGGGTCTCCTTTCTTTTCCATTCCTTAGAAGGATCCTTATTATGTTTAAACTAATCATAGCAACACTTATCCTTCCTTATAGTGTCGTGCAATGTCTTGGGCTTGTCAAATTTAATTTTGTCCTGATAGGATTGTGGTAATCCACTAAGAAAACACTTGATCCTTAATTTTCTATCCTTGAGGTAAGGGACATACCTAAACAACTCCAATAATCTTGTAGCATATGTGTTCAGGTAAGTTGTCCCAGCTTATGCTCATGAAATTCCTTGATTTTATCATCATAATACTTTGTTGATAGGTATTCTTTTCTAAAGTAGTTCTCAAACTGCTTCCAGGTCATTTTTTGTTTATTTTAGTCCAT
This sequence comes from Picea mariana, assembly GCA_032191745.1. Taxonomy (NCBI): domain Eukaryota; kingdom Viridiplantae; phylum Streptophyta; class Pinopsida; order Pinales; family Pinaceae; genus Picea; species Picea mariana. The sequence goes on along the minus strand of JASDQU010105518.1, from coordinate 333,070 downwards.
TGACTACCATGAGGTCATCCCAACATATGGAATCTCCTCCATTTAGATTGAATATAAAAATCATTTCTTTTGTATTGTCTAAGAAATTATGTACCCTAAAATACTTCTTCAAACACAACAACCAAGCCTCAACTTCTTCTCCCTTTTTTATTTCTCCATCAAAGGTAGGTGGCTTATCTTTATTGAATTCCTCAGTGAGGGAACTCTATGAATGTATCTTCATTTTCTTCTTAGGGACACTCGACCTAGTATCATTGTTGGAAAACTCCTCAAAATAAATCTTTCTATTGGATGACTCTGTGGAAATACTCCAACTAAATTTACTCTTCTTGGCATTTTGATGCCTCTTCTTGGAATAAATATTTTCTACATCGCTATGGTCCAATCCATGATTTTGGGAATCTGAAGGGTTTTCAACCTCTTTGATTGATTCAACTCTTCATTAGGAGCTTTCTATAGGTGCTTCTCAATCGTAGACAAGCTCCATAGTAGTATTGCATTCAACTTTGTATGTTCATCCTAAGCTCTCATGAGGATCTCATTGTCTGCCTTCAGACTTATGATGGTAGCTACCAAATATGGATGGGTTTCTCTAGCCCTACGACTATCATATTCCTTGTCTCTAAGGTGTGATGTGTCCTTCATACTCACTGCACCATTCAATTCCACTTCCCTATGTGTTGAAATAGAAAAAAATCATTAGCCACACATAAATCAACATCATAGCATGTATTCTTGGTAAAATAACCAATGTTCTTAAACAATATTAAGAGGCCTTGGAGACCCATGCAATCCTAGAGTTTTAGCAAAACTCTGATACCACTCTGTAATACACTCGACCCCCTAATCATCACTTAGGATGGTGGGATGTCAAATTTCCTTTTCTTTCCTTAATGCATGCTATCGGATTCATCAATTTTTTAACTGCAGACTTCTCTTATCAAAACATAAGAGATATTAACTCTTACTAAATTCTTAGAGAAGCTCCTTTCTAGAGTTTTCTAAATTTACAAGGTTCCTAACACCCCCAATTGGATGGCCATGATTAATCCCCACCATCAGATCAACGATCTTGATCAACAATATGTGGTTATTCTGACTCATTCTCGTCGAAATGCTCAATCATCAAGGTCAACATCCTCCCCAATGACATTACTCCAATGAATTGACCTCATGGAATCCAATGGTTCTCAGTCTCAGGGTTCAATGGATATGATTTCATTGATGCCTCTACTTACTTAATGATTACTCTCCACTTAAATTCCTATTATTTTCACTAAGGAATGGGACCCATGGAATATATGACTGAGATCAAATCTCACCCACACACTGATCAATGGTTCATCTCCATTCTTGGGGTCACTCCCCATCAGAGCATTTCCACTATGGTGTCACACACAACTTTGACCACATACGCTCTGATAGATACCATACACTTCAGGGATTAAAACCATTCACTAAATAAGGTTCTTGAACCCTCCTCCTCAGAGTGATTCACACAAAATCCAACTATCGAGATCCTACTAGGCATCTCTACTAGATCTATGGTCCTTGGAATCCCTAGTCTTCGAACTCCTTCACAACCTCCCATCCAGACCTCCGACAATATTCCCTCTGACAAAATCACGACTTGTATCAACAGTCCAGGACTCTTCGATACACCCTATGATAGATTAACGACTATGATTGACTTGAATCTATACACATTTGAGTCCCAACACAACCTTATACTATACCATTTCGATGACTACATCCTCCAACCAATGGTCAGGACCTTCCAGCTAAGTCGATCCAATCACTATGAATCCTTTTAACTTAAAACATTGGCTTTCTTTATGATTTTATCCCGAATTAGGAATTAAACACTTCAGGATTCCTCCTAGGTATTTTCTAAGGTTCTAAAAGACCTTCAAGAGCACGGGGACCCAAGTCTAAACCAACTACGAAATTCCATAAGGAACTTGGATGAAGAGTTTGTATGTACTGCAATCTATCTATCTAATATAGGTGATTCTCTCGGGGCTTAAAGTCTCTTAAATTACACAAGGATTCCCAAACACCAGGGCACTCATGTCACTATCCAAGTCAATATTTGGTCCATATCCTGTAAACTTTCCTCTCAAGAACAAGGATTTCCACATAATTTAGGCTCTTAGAATCTACACAGAGCCCCATCTCAATCACTAGTAGATCTCTTCTGCCAACTTTAGGATGAATATTTTCTTCATATCCTACCATATTTCCATTCAAATACTTGCAACCCCCATAGGAATACACCATACCCTCATACTTCTCTCATGGATTCATAAGTCTACCAAGTTAGCCAATGGAAACAAACATAAATACTCCATTTTACTCAGGAATTCAATGATTCCATGCATACATTCACATTTCCTATGTAAACCTTGAAATAACATATTTACATCAAGTGTAATGGATTAAAATACTTATTTTTTGTATTAATATCATATCCAGCTAACTGAGAGAGGATTCCTTTCATCTCAACCTTAGGCTATGCTGCAAAGTGCCTTCCTAAAACATGCCACCCCCTGCCAAGCCATGATATCACAATGGGAATGATTCAACTGGTTCTTGGACGTAAAATGCTCCAAGAAGTTTACTCTCCTTCGTCCACTGACAACAACAAAAGTTTCCCTCTTCCCATTGAGATTAGGACTTCCACAGGTTTATCAGGTACCCTCCCTACTGGATTTCCTCTGCATAAGGAGTCCCTTCTCTGCTACACAGTCCCTCAACAAACTTCCTTACCAATGTTGGTTTTTTTCCAACATGTACCAAGCTGCAGCCCTTTGTTGCTCTAGTCTAGATCTAGTTCTTCTCTATTCCAAAGTGATCAAAGTTATTTTGGACAAGCTTTCTATTTTCTTCAAGAACAACTTTCCAATTTATTCTATTTCTGAGATTTGTGCCAGTGAGCACCTTTGTTCATCACACCATCTATCTATGAGTCTGCTACTCACTTTCTCTTCCTCATATTATTCTCCTTGGGTTGACTCAATTCGTATCTTCCCAACTGTTGCTGTGAGATATTTTCCTCCTCTTTGTGTATTTCATGTATGTTTCTCTCTTTTCCTTCTGCATATCTTCTTCTGCACATCTCCATAATTTTTTTCCACCTTTTGCCTCTTCTTTTACCCAATCCTTGGGATTCTCATGGCTTCTATCAAACGCGACCTCTAATCAGGGATCCAAATTTTAAAGAGGAAATCCAAGGGATGTACTTCTGTCATATTTTCCAGTTGACCCTTGCTACTCTTCAAGAGATCAGGTCTACTAACAGTTATAATTTCTTCAACCACTATTCCTTCTTACAATAACTGATCACATGGTTGAATGTAAGTTCAATTACATTGGTAGGTGTGTATTCATGTCATGCAATTATATGTTGGATTGGTAAGAAACATTTCTATTTTCTTCACTAAAACCTCTCAGCTTCCACCTCAACAAATCCACATTATCAAGTCCACTTCACCAACCATCTCATGGATCCCACTTCATCAATTTACCACCTATGATATCATGGATAGTACTCAAGGATTTTCCTCCTCAATCAATTGACTAATGGTTTTCATTAATCAAAACATAATAACATGCTTCATAATCACATTATATGAAATCTTATCATAATTACAATCATGGGAGAAAAAAGGGTGTTATAGTTGGTGTCAAAACTTTACGAACAAAATTCTTAGCTTCTCTATATTCTTCTACACTTCGAGAGCTTTCGAACAATGTGAAGATCACCTTAGTCAGAGTTTGTATGTAATGGTAATTCCTTCATCAATTTGACCACCATGATTATGATCGGATGCCATGTCAACTCACATTATGTTAGGGACCTAACCCCTCACGTAGGTAGAATAATATATTTCCATGTAATAAAGGTCAACATTAATAAGGCCTAACAATAAGGAAGAATATGTCCAATATAAGAAGACCTAATGGAATCTTTCACTTCTAGAAGGATATTCCTCTAGATGGTTCTTTTGATAGACATATTTAGTATAGATAGGAGTCGAGGGTATGAGAACTTTTGTCCTGGATATTATTGTAATAGAGCTCTGCTTTGCTGGAGGTTACCCCCTCGAAGAGGCAAGTGAGCATTGCTCTCAGTAATCGAAGTGCTCTTTCTGGTGTTCTTCTGGTATCATTTTGGTATTATTGTGGTGTTGTTCTGATTATATTGTTGTTCATATTCCATTTATAGCTATTTATTTATGTTCTGCATACTTTTTTATATCTGGAATATTACAAGTGGTATCAGAGCACCTTCCTCGGTAGAAAATTGTGGGTTAATTGTTTTCTGGATAGAGACGTATTCTGACATCTTTAAGCTACATAGATCTGCCATTACGCGCATAAACCCGCGGTCGGGGATTCATACACACAGGAAATACAAGTGGTACTTAAGAACACATCTGTTGGCCACCCTTGTAACCCCTGTTGGTACCCCTTCGAGTGGTAGCGCATCAGACAACACCTATATACGGATCAAACTATATCTCATGAAGACCTCCATAGATAAATCGATCGACCGCCTAACTACTATAGTGCCACCGAGAACATCACTCAGGAAGACACTCTCTAGTATCTGGGTAGTCGGGTAGTATAGCTATGGGAACGGTCTATCCTCCTTAGTTGCTACCCTGAGATATTGGGTTGAGTAATATTGTTGGACCCCGCACGTATATCAGAGAGATATAACACAGGGAAAAACCTTGTCTGTAGAGCCCTTAAATACCTAACCCTTGGGACGGAAAATAAAATAGAACATACAATATATATTGTGGTGCAACTGTGTCTCCTGCATTCAAGTTGTGAAATTACTACACATTTCTTCCTATTAAGCATTTGGACATTTCATCACTGTAGTATTCTTTAGATCAGAGTATAACTTCACAGGATTAAAAAAGAAAAAAAATGTTTGGATCATGTTGACACCATTATTTGATACCTATTCCATTGGATTTCTCTCTTCGACCTTATCGTAGTCATACCTATCATTTTTCAGCAAAAACAATTTTTGTGTGGACCCAACCCCCTTCCAACACTCTTATTTGGGCTTTACCCCATTGGATTCAACTCGTCGCCCTGACCGTTGTGGTACACTTCACCCATCACCCATTTTCTGTGTGGTCCCACCCGCCCCTTTTCGTGTTCCCTCGTCATCATGGCCCATACTCGTAGCCAAGACTTGAAAACCCGCTTCAATACCTTGCACTCTAATTTCATAGAAACCCAACAAGAAGTGCGCCAACTCAGTGCCAATATTGTCTCCATTAATCAAAAAATGCATTCCTCCATCGTTTCTTCAGTCGCTGCCTCAATCGAGGAACTCCAACAAGAGCTCAAACAAGACATTACTACCCAAATTGAATTTGTCACTATGACAATCTGCGCCAAGCTGCATATCCCTGTAGATCTTCCCTTATCTGACCCACCTTTGCATACCAGAGGTGAAACTTCCTCTCATTCCCACAATTTTCAGCCCCATCACTTTCAGCGTGACCTACACCTTACGCATGTGGATGTGACCAAATTTGATGGATCGGATCCCATTGGTTGGGTAACTCAAATGGAACATTATTTCTCTTTGTATGGAATTACAAATGAGTTTGCCAAACTCTGTTATGGTGTTCTCCATCTAGATCAAGAACGTTGGAAATGGTGGCAATGGAGAAAAAATGTCTTCCAAGGGTATGTGGCTTGGAGACACTTTGTGGCAAAGCTTTATGAACGCTTTGACCCTGACACCAACCATTTAGGTCATTTGACAAAGTTGAAACAATCTTCCACAGTGGAAGAATTTATAGCTTCTTTTGAGCGACTGGATTTTCGTACAGAGGGCATGTCTGATGCTTTTTTCCGAGAATGTTTTATCAATGGCCTCAAGGATGAGATTCATTATCATGTCCTCATGGATCGTCCTTAGATTTGGGTGGACACTACTAAAAGAGCTAAGGAAGCACAACAGGTTGTCTCTTCTCAAAACTGCAAACCCTCCTTTATTCCTCGCACTAAACCAATAACTCCCACTCTTTCTTCTACTCCACGAAAGATCCAGAAATTGACCAGGACCGAAATGGATGAACACCAACTCAAAGGCCTTTGTTATAATTGTGATGACAAATATTTTTTGGGACACAAGTGTAAGGAACAAAAGTTTGTATGGCCATCACGACAGATGTTTTGGAAGAGGATGTTGAGGCTCCCCTTATGTCTATGTCACCTGGACCCACTGACATAACCCCTCCCTTAGACCCTCCCGAAGTAGAACCGGTCATTTCGCTAAATGCTCTCACTGGCTTCTCTGCTCCCCTGATCTGGATTATTTTCGACACAAAATGAGAGCGGAGATATAATAAAGAAATGCACAAAGATATCACAGATAGTCAATGATATAACATAAATGTATTAGAGATGCAACAATAAACATGGATATACAGTAATACATGATTTCTATTAATGAAATAAATGTACAGAGACAGTAAAAATATAGAGTGAAAGACTCGTTAGAATGGTGGCATCTTATCTCTGAGAAGAGATGTGACGGCTACTCTCATTCGCAAGAAGAAGACTACAATGAGTCTCTGAAGGCCTTTTTACAATAAACAGAAATGCCAAAAACCTAACCCTAGGAGATGAAGCGCCAAAAGTCATGTGGGCCCCGTTTGGGTAAGTTAGTACATCAACTTCTCGGGGTTGTAACATTTTCATAAGATCTTCGTTTTAGGTGCATGATAGCCTGTTGGAAAGGTATCATCAAGGAGATTCATTTTGGAGGAAATGTGAAGCAATTTCTATATTGCTCCCCTTTTTCGAAAAAATGTCGTTTAGGGCCTCAAAATGGCCCCGGAAGTTAAAAACTGCTAAAAATAGTAAATCACCAAAATTGCCAAAAAATTGTTTGGAGACAGTTGGAAAAGGTGGGTGGCCACCAATATCCACCTGGATCAGTCCTCCCTCCTTAGGAAGAAATGGTCTTCATTGCTTTGAGTGTCCGAGGGAGAGGAAAAAATGTTTGCTGAATCTAAATATTGGTGAGCTGCTTGCCTTGTTGGAGACGTCGCGTTGCTCAATTTGTGGAAGTTTGTCACAAACATGTTGAGGTTGAGGTTGTTCAACAAGTCGAGCTACATGAGAGGACGGTGTGCAGAAGGAATCTGTGCACTTTGTTGCAACCTTGTCGACCTGCTTTTGTTGGATAGAAGGTGATTGGGGTGAGGCTATAGTGGTTGCAGTGTCCTTTTGTTCCCCTTTTGAACAGATTGTGAAGAAGCTGAATTTTGCAGTATGAGATACTACCTTGCAGAAATTTTTAGGTGGAACAATAGTCGGAACTACCTCTGGTATTCTGTAGAGATAAGCCCCTAGAGAAACAATGACACTGCGGGTCCGAGACTCATAAAAAGCATGGTGTCTCCACATATATGGTTGGCCCAAGAGAACATCACAAATATCCAGTGGGGAAACATCACATAATACCTCATCCTTGAAGGGTTGGATGCCATATGACAATCGACACTACTGGCTGACATGAAGATCTCATCCTTGTAGAAGCCACCCGATGTTGTATGGTTGTGGGTGTGGTGTTGTCGACAATCCCAACTGTTTTATGACCTCTGCTAAGATGAGGTTCTTTTGGCTTCTGCTATCAACAATAAAATGCAGTGGGGTCCCCTTCACCCACATATGTGAATGAAAAAGGCGCTCCCCCTCTTTAGGATCTGTTGGTTCTTCTGGTTGAATTGTTGCAGTCGTGACAATAGTAGTTGGGTCTGCGTCAATGATCTGTCATTTACCAATTTTTTCAGAATCGGATTTTGAATCAGGGTTCGACTCCTTGTCTTTGATCTTGGTCACCAATGACTATTTTGAGCGACATTCATCAGTGTTGTGCTAGGGGCTTTTGTGGAAATCGTACCATTTTCTGATGTCCTTCTTTGTCTTCCCGTGACCCTTCTTTTCCTGTGGCTTGGACTGGTTTTCGGGCGACTGTTTGTTAGGGTCGTCTTTGTCATACTTTGGTTGTTGCGGATTTGCAAACCCGAACTCCTGTTTGTTCTAGTGCTTAAATTAATGCTCGATTTTAACATCATATCGATAAGCAACACCGAGTAATGAGATGTCCAGAAAATCCATTTCAGTTTGGATGTATCTTTGTAGAGCCCCACAGTATTTCAGAACCAAATGTCATTCAGAGTCTTTGATACCTAGCTTGGTGCACAAAGTATGGAAGGTATTGGTGAAATCTGAAACTGTTTGGCCCCTCTCTTGCCACAGAGTGGTCCATATCATGTACTGGTCCTCATAGTTGCCAACAGGGTAATATTGTTCGTTTACCGCATCCAAAAAAAAATTCCAAGTGGGCTCGGCCCCATATATTCCAAACTCCTATGTGGAACTTTTTTCCCAGTAAGTTTCCCACCAATGTTTGACATGGGGGAGATCTTTAGGGAGTGTGAAGGTGATCTTTTCCCTGTAGGAAAAATTATAAACAGAAAAATAAACTTCTAACGGATTTAACCATTTGTCTAGGGCATCCGCATCTATCTGACCTTCAAATACGGGAATATCAAAATTAACCTATACCTTGAAAGGAGAGGATCTTCCAAAGTGGTTGTTTGATGAATATGCACTTGTTTTTATCGGCAGGCATTGAAGTATGTGGGAAAAATTCTCCATCATTTCGTCCCTCTGTCACGTGAGAGCTTGCTCAAGCAACAGATTTATAGGATCATCTTCTCCATCGTTTTTCTTTTCTTCCTCCATGGAGGGTTTCTTGGGCGTGCAAGAGAGATTTTATTCAATATATACAAGATCGAGACCCAAATTTATATACTCGGACCTCGTGGGGGACATGCACTGAAAAAAATGATCAAGAGCAGCATGCTTTGATACCACTGATCCAGATTATTTTCGGCATGAAATGAGAGCGGAGATATAATAAATAAATGCATAGAGATATCGTAGATATTCAATGATATAACATAAATGTATCAGAGATGCAACCATAAACATAGATATATAGTAATGCATGATTTCTATTAATGAAATAAATGTACAAAGACTGTAAAAATACAGAGTGAAAGACTCGCTAGAACGGTGGTGGCTTATCTCTGAGAAGAGATGTGACGACTACTCGCATTCACAAGAATAAGATTACAATGAGGCTCTGAAGGCCTTTTTACAATAAACAAGAATTCCAAAAACCCTAGACATCCAAAAACCTAACCCTAGGAGATGAAGCGCCAAAAGTCATGTGGGCCCCGTTTGGGTAAGTTAGTACATCAACTTCCCGGGGTCGTAACTTTTGCATACGATCTCCATTTTAGACGCATGATAGCCCGTTGGAAAGGTATCTTCGAGGAGATTCATTTTGGAGGAAATATCAAAGGATTTTTCATATTTCTCCCCATTTTTCCAAAAACATTGTATAGGGCCTCAAAATGGCTCCGAAAGTTAAAAATTGCTAAAAATAGTAAATTAACAAAATTGCCAGAAAACTGTTTTGAGCCAGTTGGAAAAGGTGGGTGGCCACTAATATCCACCTGGATCATCCCCAAACCCTCAATATAATTGGTTACATCAAGCATAGGAAGTTCATCATTCTTGTTGATAGTGGAAGCACCTATAATTTTATTCATCGCTGCATTGCCCAAGAAACTAATTGTTATATATGTGCAGTCAATAATTTCCAAATCATGACTGCTAATGGTGGGTCCATGAAATGTGGAGGGCGTTGTGAAAATGTGTGTCTCCAAATTGGTGAATACCATCTAAAATCTCATATGTTTGCTATCGACATGGGCGGTTGTGACATTGTGTTGGGTGCAGAATGGCTAAGGACTTTAGGTCCCATTCTCATGGTTTTAAGGAATTAACCATGCAATTCGACCAGGAGGGCCAACAATATAAGTTCCAAGGAATCACTGGAGGTTCCCTGGATATCATTAGTTCCCATAGCATGGAAAAGATTCTCAAAAAAGGTCATTTTGGCATTATTTCCCAACTCCATGCCATATAAGCCATTGAGACACCCTCTGTGTCGCAAGACCTCCAATCCATCCTCTCTAAACATCAAGTGGTTTTTTCCACTCCCCAGGGACTCCCTCCTTCCTGTGGTGTTCATGATTATTCCATTCCCCTTGTCCCAGGAAGACTTCCTCCCAATATCAATTCCCTATCGTCACCCCTTTTCCCAAAAAAATGAAATTGAGAAAATGGTTCAAGAATTGCTCAACACAGGTGTTATCTCCCCTAGTACGAGCCCCTACTCTTCTCTTGTGGTCATGGTCCTTAAGAAATAAGGTTCTTAGTGCATGTGTCATGACTTCCGCACCCTCAACAAACTCACCATTAAAGACAAATTTCCCATTCCTGCCATTGATGACCTCTTGGATGAATTGAGTGGCGCCCAATTCTTTACTAAACTTAATATTTGTTCGGGCTACCACCAGATGCTTATGAAAGAGTCAGGCATTCCTAAGGCTTCCTTTAGAACTCATGAGGGCCATTATGAGTTTTTGGTCATGCCCTTTGGCTTGTGTAATTCTCCCTCCACTTTTCAAAGCCTCATGAATAATGTCTTCCATCCTTTTCTCCATCATTTTGTGTTAGTTTTCTTTGATGATATCCTCATCTATAGAAAAACCTAGATAGACCATATTGCTCAAGTGGATCGAGTTCCGCATCTACTCTCTCAGCACCAAATTTTCCTCAAACAATCTAAATGTGCTTTTGGTGCCTCGGAAGTTGAGTACTTGGGTCATTCTATGGGCAAGGTCGGCCTCAGGGTGGATCCTAAAAATATTGAAGCTATGCAAGATTGGCCTCACCCAAATACTCTCAAAATCTTGTGGGGATTTCTGGGTTTAATAGGTTATTATCACGAGTTTGTTAAGAATTATGGAAAGATTGCGGCACTTCTTACTGCACTCCTTAAAAATAATTCTTTTACTTGGACTCCGACAACTGCTCAGGCTTTTCAAACATTAAAGATGGCCATGTGCACCACTCCAGTGCTGACCCTTCCTGATTTTACAAAGACCTTTGTCCTGGAATGTGATGCTTCCGGGAAAGGAATCGACATTGTCCTTATGCAAGAGGGTTGGCTATTGGCTTTTACCAACAAACAACTGTCCAAGAGAAATTTGGGCAAATCAATCTATGAAAAGGAAATGTTGGCTATTCTGCATGTCGTGGATCTTTGGTGCCATTATCTATTGGGGAAACACTTCCAAATTAAGACAGATCATCAAAGCCTTAAGTATTTTCTAGAACAACGCCTTTCTTCCCCCAAGCAACAAAAATGGGTGACTAAACTATTTGGATATGATTATGAGATCATTTACAAGAAAGGAAAAGACAATGTGGTTGTTGATGCATTTTCTTGAAAATATGAAGATGAAGTGTCCCTTTTTTCTCTCTCCTTCATTGTACCAGATTGGCTCCAAGTTGTTCTCCACGAATGGTTACATGATCCCAAAATTTTGCATCTGATACAACAATTCTAGTCCAATTCTTCAGTTTCCCCAGGGTAATCTTGGCTCAATGAGGAGCTTCGATATAAAGGCCATTTGTATTTAAGTAAATAGTCAAAACTTAAATCCATGATACTTTTTGAGCTTCATGCTACACCCATAGTTGGGCACTCTGTGTTTACCAAAACCTATGATCGGGTCAAAAGTTCTTTTTTCTGGGATGGTATGAAACAGGACGTTCATAATTTTGTGGTTGAATGTGATGTGTGTCAACGCAACAAGGGCGAAACAATCAAATCTCTAGGCACACTACAACTGCTTATGATTCCACCTACTATTTGGCGGGATATCTCTATGGATTTTATTATAGGCTTACCTAAATCAGGCAATAAATCAGTCATTATGGTGGTAGTTGATCGTCTTTCAGGGTATGCTCATTTTTGTGCTCTTCAACACCCATTTACAACATCCACTGTGGCTCAAATTTTCATGGATTAGGTCTTCAAGCTTCATGGTATGTTGCATTCTATTGTTTTTTATCGTCACCCAACTTTCACCAGCAATTTTTGGCAAGAACTCTTCAAGATACAAGGCACCCAATTGCATCTCAACACATCTTACCATCCCCAAACTGATGGTCAAACTGAAGTTGTTAAAAAATGTTTGGAAACATATTTGAGGTGTTTTTCATTGGAAAGGAAACATCAGTGGGCTCAATGGTTACCACTAGTTTAATGGTGGTACAACACTTCGTACCATACAGCTACCCGCATGACTCCTTTTGAAGTCGTATATGGACAAAATCCACCTTCAGTTCTCTCATATTTTCCAGGTGTCTCGAAGGTCCAGGAGGTTGACCAAACTCTTACAGTTCAAGAGGCTATTCTTCGTACCCTCAAAGATAATTTGGTCATGGAACAGAATCGCATGAAGCAACAAGCAGATAAAGGTTTCTCTAAACGTCAATTTCCAGAAGGGGATCAGGTGTTTCTTCGACTACAACCTTATAATCAAAATTCCCTCAAGGATGACCATTGTCAAAAACTGGCGCCCAAATTTTATGGTCTTTATACGGTTCTCAAGCGTGTGGGATAGGTGGCCTATCAGTTAGCTTTGCCCAGTCATTCTAAGCTCCATCCTGTTTTTCATGTTTCCTGCTTAAAGAAGGTGATTGGAACTAAGTGTGAAACCCAAACCACCCTTCCCGAGTTGGACAAAGAAGACTCCATTTGGATACAACCACAAGCAGTTTTGGACCAACATGAGCATCGTCTGTGTCAGCGACCCATCAAGGAAGTGTTAGTCCAATGGAAAAATATAACTCCAGCAGATGCCACTTGGGAACCAAAAACCATTCTGTAGCAATTTCCCCATCTCAAGCCTTGAGATCAAGGTTGTTTTTATGGGGGAGGGCATGTTAGGGACCTAACCCCTCATGTAGGTAGAATAATATATTTCCATGTAATAAAGGTAAATATTAATAAGGCCTAGCAATAAGGAAGAATAATTTCAATGTAAGAAGACCTAATAGAAGCTTCCTCTTCTAGAAGGATCTTCCTCTAGATGGTTCTTTTGATAGACATATTTAGTATAAATAAGAGTCGAGGGTATGAGAACTTTTTTCTTGGGTATTATTGTAATAGAGCTCTGCTCTGCTGGAGGTTTCCCCCTCGAAGAGGCAAGTGAACATTTCTCTCAGTAATCGAAGTGTTCTTTCTGGTGTTCTTCTGGTATCATTTTGGTATTATTGTGGTGTTGTTCTGATTATATTGTTGTTCATCTCCATTTCTAGCTATTTATTTTTGTTTTTCATACTTTTTTATATCTGGAATATTACACATTATTCCCACATGTGGAGCTAGTCGCACATGGACTTTCAAGAAGGTTCATTAGGGGGATAAGGCCCTAACATTAAGTGGAGCTTGATGCATGCAAAAACCCTAACCCTAATCTTAGATGGTTATCAAGCTATGTTAAATATTGGGATGCTAGGAAAAGAAGGGGTTATGTTCTTATTGCATTATTATTATTATTATTCCAGAGTTAAGCAGAGCATATAGGAGTGGGATATTGAAATAAAAGAGAGGAAGTAGAAGATTCTGTAGCATCCATACTAGCCATATTGTCCATGACAACTCCATAGTGAGTGCCTCTTTCTTTGTATGTGTTTCATAACTAAGAAGAAAAGAGCAAAGCATAGGCCTCACCTTCTATTTGGTTTTTTCTCATATTGGGTTTTCCTAGGGTATATATTATGTTTATTATGTGGATGGTGTGTTATTTTCTTAGCTCTTTTCATTTATTTTTCCTGTTAATTTAGTATTTTCATGCATTAAGCTAGTAACATCAAATCTAAATCTTAAGTAAAACATTGTATAACAAGAGATTTAAAAAAGCTTGTAAGATCTATTGTGATGAATTGTTCTAGTGGAATATCCAAGAGAGACTATATATCAATTAGAGAGTTCAATTTCAAGTCAATTTCCCTAAATAGTACTCATAATTACAAATAGAGTTTTGAAGGTATCCTAGATTTCCTTCACACCTTTATTATCCTTGATATAATGAATGAGATCAATCTTGACATAAGGAGTGATCAACCTAAGATAGTTTTCCTTCTTCAAGAACATGATATCATAACTATCATCATATATCGTGGGAAGCAACCTCGCCAAGTACAAACATAAACCTTTGCTTCAAACTAGGGTGATTATTTGATCTAGCCAAGAATGATAGTTGGCCCCAATCATATAGGAAAACAACTACTTTGAATTCATAATCTCAACAACAATAGGATGAAGGCTCTTGATGGAATGAAAACTTCAAAAAATTGTCTTTATAGATCCAAATGGTACAAATCCCTAGATAATCCTAGGAATGAGATTGTCAGCCTTAAAGAATGGTAAAAAGTGCCAAACAACGCCTTTTAAGGAAGGCACAGCCCTTGGGTTTATATATCTAGAACCTCTAGAGGAACTCTAAGAGAGATTATCCAAAAAAATCCCTGGTTCTGCACAATAACAACGATGCCACTAGCCAATATTTTTTGAAAGATCTAAAAGAACTGAAAGAGTCAATTTCAAACCTGCTCTGATACCATGTTGAGATTTATAAGGGTCATCAAGAGTTAATAAAACTAAATCTCACCCAAATTCATAAATAGTCTTCTCACAAGTGCGCTAGAAAAACAATACAAAAGCCAAGCACATGTGCTAAAAACAAAAATACATAAATGTACCTAAGAGAAAGATGCTAATTAGAATTGAGTATGCTTAAGTGATCTTAGACTTATAACAATATATTTTAAATAAAAAAAACTACAAAATAACATGATGTAAATAACAACTTGAATTCTATATTTATAGGCAATTCAAGCGAGAATACAACTTTAGTTGTTCATATGCAAAGTTCTTCCTTTAACGGGAAGGAATCAATACCAAATCACACTAAGAGCTTGTTCGTTTTCTTTGTAAGATCACATTAAAAATAAAGAAGCTTATCAAAAAGGCCTCCTTATTGCTATATTATTCTTATTGAGTAAGGTTGATGACAACTAGTTATTATGGAGGATACAATAATGTTTATGACAACTTATATATATGTCATTCGTCTTGTTTAAAGCAATTTAAAAAGCAAATTGGAATCAACTTACCAAAACGTATTGTAATTTAAGTAACATAATAGAGAATACAAAATGATAAGTGTGACCAAACCCACCAACAAAGAGATAATGAATCCGTGATCTTAGAATGAAAGAATCAAATCTATTATTGGCAAGATATTTCATAACATCAATGACGTATGCTTGGAATAAGGGAGACACCACGGAATAATTCAATAATTAGTTTGTTGAATAATTAGTTGGATAACTTTTACTATTTTATTTATTTTTATTGAACTTTGGTGATTTAATTATGGTTGGAATTTGTTGAACGTCCATTTTTTTATTATAAAACTGAATTGAAAAATCTAAAAAATATTTATGGTATAGGGTTGTACAATGTATTCATGCAATTTTATTTAAGATAAATTTGATTAGGTTTTTGTTCAAAATTATTTATTTTTCAATAAAGATACAATGAATGGTTTAAATGCAATAAAGATTTTTGAGGTCGTTGAACTTGATTTTAAAATTAAAATAAATTTGTAATTTCAACAAATTTCAACCATAATTACATTCTCAAATTGTTGGTTTACTCTATAAAAAAAACATTCAACTTTTATAGTTAGGCACTTTAATGAATTCTAACCATTCTCAAATTCTCAAATTGTTGGTTTAGTCTATAAAAAAACATTCAACTTTTATAGTAGGCACTTTAATGAATTCTAACCATAATTACATTCTCAAATTGTTGGTTTAGTTTCTTGTTATCTTATAGTAGTTATCTTGTTATTTTATAGTAATGAAAAAAACATTCTCAAATTGTTGGTTTAGTTATCTTGTTATCTTATAGTAGTTATCTTGTTATCTTATAGTAATGAAAAAAACATTAAACTTTTATAGTATTCACTTTAATGATATATGTAATAGTTATTTATTAATACAAAAATAGGCAGCCTTGTTATCCAAATTGTCGGTTTAGTTTCTTGTTATCTTGAAAAAACATTAAATAATTTAATGTTATATGTAAAAATATTTATTATTAATACAAAAATAGGAAGCCTTGTTATTTAAGTTTAGGAGATTCATCCTTTATATAAGGATACTTCAATCACATTATTTTGGGGGTGAAAGCAACAATTTCATTTTATGTTCATTATGATTATGATAGGCCAACAAGACAATAATGCCTCCATGGGCTTGGGTGAAATAGGGAGTAGTATGGAAGAGAAAGGTTTTATAGTGGAATGATGGGAAGTTTATCTGTTAGTAGTTAAAGATAATAGAAAGAATAAACACAACACATATGAGAGGAATATATATACAAGGCTTTTAATGTCTTTAAGTTTTATAATAGATCTCTTTACAAGGTAGGCCATCTCAAAGCTAATATTGTGTCAGTAACTAAATAGTTAATAAAGAAAAAAAATCTTTACTATGCCTTATTAGGGCTTTTAAAAGACCAAATCTACAACAAATCTCTTTTAAGGCAAGCCACCTTAGAGGCTTGTATCATTTTAGTCATAATTGAGTTAATAAAAAGAAGAATGAGTCCTTTAACAGGAATAAATGCATTCCTTTCAATGTCTCTATGTCTTGCATTCCTTTAAGTAGATTCTTAACTTTTTCTTTTCCTTTTTGAAAAATATTTCATATATTTACAAAAAAATATTTACAAACAATAATGCAAAATGTGGAAAGGTATATACAATGGACCTCATGACCTCTTCTATGGCATTCCCAAAGCACACGGAAAATCAAAATAAGTTGGTTGATCAAGAGACTATGCATCTTTGATCAATATAACGCCCTTATCTAAGAGTTGATCACATATCTCATCTCACCACAAAGAGTAGAAAGTAGAGGTTGAGCTACGCTCACTCTCAAAGAAAAAATTACACCTAACATTCTAAAGGATGAGTGATGTTGAAATCCATATGCAATGCCAAATATCGAAGAAAGTATCTAATGAATAAGAAAATGACCATCTCCAAAAATTGTAGCACACCAATGCAACCTTTCCTAAAAAAGAAGTGAATATTGATCTACCACAGTCCAACAACTCTTGGAAAATAGGCACTCCAAAAAAACATGCTTCACCATATATGAATTGTGATAAACCAAACATAACCCATTTGAAATCCCACTCTTTCCCAACTGAGCTTTGAATGGGATCTCTTAATAGATCACCAACCAAGCAAAGACTCGTATCTTATAAGACAGACAAACATACCACACACTATGAATTCGATGCACCCATCTCTCCTCCACAACAGTGGATTCCCATCTCCCATTGAGAATTGGGGATAACATGTATCATTGATGAAGAACTCAATACAAACAACATGAGTCATACTACAAAAGTGGATGACCAAAACTCCATCACTGATCTCTCCAAAAAGGCCCATGCATCTGAATATTCCTCTTGAAAATTCATCATTTGGAATAAATCTCAAGTCCATAATAGATGAATAGTCTAGGGAAAACAACCCATATTGTTGAGCAAGAGTGTCATAATCCTTCCAACTACAAGAAGAAGAGTCCCACAAATCTCTCCAAAAGAAGATGTATATCTTGCTTGACCTATGAGCCTAGAAACAAGGCACATTTGCAACAAAAGACCCTTGGACACACCACCTCCAAATGGGCCAACTAGCTAGATCCCACCTCGCTCTAGTTCCCTCCCAATGCTAATAGACCAAACTTGAGGCAACTCTCCATGTTGATCAAATACTCCAAAAAATAAGAGAGCTAGTGACTTGAAACAATTGGGGGGAAGAGATAATATCACATAATCCAAAGCCTTTTGACTTAACCAATGTGTTGAGTAGTTATTGTTGAAATAATGTAACTGCGAAGAGCATTCTTATTATTTTGTTATTGGATTAAATCCCCATTGTGGATTAATCATGTCATTATTATTATTTTTATTATTAGATTAATCCCCATTGAGGATTAATCAAGTCGGTAATTGTATAAGGACCAAATCCCCTTCTGCGGATTGGTCATCGGACAATTATAATGTAAAGAATAAGAAGTCGGCCCCA
>JASDQU010105518.1:280206-306163 GCA_032191745.1 Picea mariana | reverse complement strand
TTTGAGCTTAAACAATCTTAACACTATTAAAATATTCTTAATCTTTCTTCAAGTGATCATCAACATTATACAGCATATGGACAGTAAAAGTAAAAATCATCAGTCACACATAAGGTATACACAGAGACAGATTTTCATGAGGAAACCCATAAAGGGAGAAAACCTCTTCTTCTTCGAAATGATAGGCAGTCTTTTAAGTTCTGTACATCATCTTTAATTGAGCACCAACTCAATGTGAGGTTGCTACCTCTATTTTACAAGCTGCAACTTGTTTGAGAGCACCAACTCTCTGGTTTCGCTAGCACCCACTAGAAGGAAGCACCAAATCCCTAGTTTCTCTAGCACCCACTAGAAGGAAGTACCAACTCCCTATATGTTCCAGCACCAACTGGATGGAAGCACCAACTTCCAGTTACATAGGCTCCAACTTGTATAACAGAGAACACCAGTTCTCCCTTGCACCACCCTGCCACCCTGGTTTCTCTGGCTGCAACCAGATGGAAGCTACAACTTCCTCTGTTCAAGCTCCCACTTGAACCTCTGAGGACAACAGTCCTCCCGAGCACCTCCCAACCTCCCTAGAACATAAATGAACATATAAACATTCAACTACATAGATACATCAATTCTTACCAATCTTTCTTTGTTCTGTCCATCTGGTCATCTTCTAACTGTTCTGCAATTCATTTCTTCCTCTGTCTGTTTATCAGGTCTGCTCTGCATCAACTTGTTCTGTCATTCTGCTTTGCTTCAACTTGTTCTGTTAGTTTGCTTTGTGTTTCATCTCACACTGCACATATGCTCAATCTCCTCCTGCACATTCTCTCCTTTTCCTTTTCTTACAGTTTCATTCTTCTCTCATACAGAACAACCAACCACACATAGTCTGTCTCATCTTCTTTTATACACACCTACACAACGGTTCAACTTCCCAACTCCTTAGGCAAAAGGATGACAACTGTCTGAGCAATTGAAACGTCAACTAATCGACAATCATGAGTCCGTTTCGCTAATAGATTCGAAACTGAGGAGTTAACTGTGAGAGAGAACAGTAACCCTCCGATCAACACTTGATCTGACGGTTGCAATTATGTTGTAATTTTGCATATCGCGATATCAACATTCTTGTTGCATTGTTTTCTTGCCTCTCCATGTTGCGATCCCCGAAACTCCGATATAGAAATTTCTGCACTAGCTCCTTCCCCAATATGACTATGGTCATAACCAAGCGCCTATGCAAAAAGCGCTTTCGCGATTTCTCGTTTCATGATTTTCGACACTATGCTCCGTTGACCCCAAGTCAGCGAAATTTTGATCACTTGCCACATGTCCTGTGATTCCATGGTCTAGATCTAATCTTGATTCAATGACTATGATTGAATCACGATTTTTCAATTTCGGCATGATGCATTGGGTTCTTTGCCTCTCTATGTCGCGATTCGCGAAACTTCGATATGGGGTTTGATCAACGGTCCAGATCTGATCTCTATTCAATGACTGTGATTAAATCGTGATTTCGCATATCACGATATCGGGATTTATGATGTTAATAAACTTTGACATCTCCAACTCTCGATCCCCGAAACTCCGACATGGAGTTAGATCAACGGTCCAGATTTGATCTCTATTCAACGACTGCGATTAAATCGCGATTTCGCATATCGCGATATTGGGATTCCTGATGTTAATAAACTTTGACATCTCCAACACGCGATCCTCGAAACCCCGACATGGACTGGAATCAACGGTCCAGATCAAACCTTGATCTGACAGCTCAGATTACATCGCGACTTTGCATATCGCGATTACGCCCGATTCTCCTTGTACCTTAAAGGACGTGCGGGTTCTTCTTGATCCAACGATGGTCGGATCCTGCACTTGGATCTAACGGCTGAAATTTGTCCTCCTCTTCAATGATCTCTTCTTGTCTACATTCAGATCTGACGACCCTCGTTCTTTCGGGAATTTTGAATGGAATCCAACGATCAGAGATTCTTCTCAAACTTTACTGGTCCTTCCTGAACTTATCTTTTGTTTGCCTATCGATTACAAACTTCCTATACTCATGCCATCTTCACTGTTGTACTTTCCATCAATGACAAGCATTCGTTGTCTGTTAAATATTTTCCATTCGTTGTCTGTTAAATATTTGCCAACACATGCGACCAACACCTTTGCCCAAGGGGTTGCTAAACACGCTAACGATTCGATAGATTGCCCTGAATTACTGGATGCGTGGTGTGCTAGGTTTAAGGCCCAATAACGCTATGAGAGACAACAAGCTTGAAGGGGGAAACTTCTAGGAGGTGTAACTTCTTCATTTTTTGGCCAAACCAGGTGTTGAAAGAGCCCAACTAGGGGTTTTTGGATGTTCTGGAGCCATTGGATCCATCTATTTGAAATTTTGAGCATTGTAAAGCATTGTTTTTATCACTATGAGAAAATAATATAAAAGATCCATTGGAAGCTGGACCCAAGAGAGGGGTGAACTCCTTTATCATTTGTTGTGTTATGTGTGTATGTTGGCTGTTAATTGATGGTTATTATGTGCATCTTAAGTGTAAAAACTCTTTAATTTATGTGTTTGTAACTTTATCTAATTACCCAAACACATACCATTTTTACACTTGCAATTTAAAAGAGACAGGTCCTCTTCATTTTCAGATCAATTGGTATCAGAGCATAGGTTTTTGAAGGATTGATTGTTTGCAAGTGTTCTGTTTTTCTGATGATTACAAGGTTGAAGATCGCAAGAGGAGAAGGTCAACTTGTAGAGCCAAGTTCTCAACTGTCAAGAAGGAGAACTATTAAATCACCTCAAGCTTCAAGGAGATATTCACCAAGTATGGATCATGAGGAGTGTCATGGAACTCTTCCTTCAGAGGAGGAAAAATTCAGAAAAGATTTCTATGATATGACTGAGATGGTCAAAGTTTTGTTTGAAGAAAGAAATGCAAGATTGCAAGGTGAAAGCTCCAACCCTCCAAAGGGAAATGGAGACAATGGTGATAAAACTCCAAAGGGAAATGGAGGGAATGGTGATTCTCCACCTCCTTCACCTCCATCTTCCACCTCTTCCACCATTTCACAACCACCTCCAAATTCTCCAAAATAACATGGTAAAAATCCTTTACAAACACCTTTGCTAAAGCTTGATATTAAGTTTGAATTGCCAATGTACAATGGAGAGGTAAATGTTGAGAAATTGGATAACTAGATTCATCAGATTGAAGTGTATTATAGGATACAAAGAATCGCAGATAATGAAACTAAGATTCAACTTGCTTCTTTAAGATTGGACAATGCAACACTCATTTGGTGGGAAGCCAAAACTCAAGAGGACATGAAGAAACATGGTAAAGTTTTATCCTCTTGGAATGATTTTATTGTTTCAATTAAAAGGAAATTTTATCCATTAGCATACATGCAGAAAGCTATTATGTATTGGTAGAACTTTAGGCAAGCTAAAGGAAAAGATGTGCAAAGCTTCACTCAAGAATTTAGGAGAAGAGCTTTGGTTTTGGGTATAGATTTGTCTTTTCAAGAAACTTTACTCAAATACATTGGAGGTTTGCATAACTACTTGAGGCATACAATACTTATGTTTAAACCTTCAAATATAGATGAAGTTTGTGTACAGGAAACTAATTTAGAGGCAAGAGGAAGGAATGATCCTCAAGAGGACAACAAGAAGTCTTTTACTAATGGAGACAAGGGAAAGAGGAAGTTTGAAGGAAATGGAAAGCAAAATGCTTCAGTCAAGAAAGAGAGAGAGAGAAACTCCCATCTAAACATTGTTCAAAGGATGGCCATGATGAAGACCATTGTGGGAACTTCATCCTGAAGAGAGACCCAAAAAGTTCAACAACAAAGAGAAACCAAACATTGTTGCAACTATACAACAAGATTTAGGATCTGATTCAGAAGATGAAATAAAAATCACAGCCATGGGTTTTCAAGGTAAGAATTCTATTGCAAGTACTAGTTCTTCAAGTATTAGCGGCCTTAATGTAACTTAACATAAAAAAGAAAGAATAGAGCTTTTTCACATAAGGGTAATTTCAAAACATACCAAGATAGATACTCTCTTTGATACGGGATCATAAACAAACCTCATTTCTGAAGACACTGTCAATAAATTGAATTTGGAAACTACTCCACATCCTAAACCTTACCCTCTAGGATGGATATGTGACAATGCCAAATTGCATGTGACAAGAAGGTGTAAAATTAGATTTTCCATCACTGCAAACTATATAGATGAGGTAGAGCTTGATGTATTCCATTGGATATTTGTGGTATTGTGTTGGGAAGCCCATATTTATATGATAGGAGAGCCATCTTTCATCGTCATGAGAACAAATATCATTTGTTCAAAAATGGAGTTGAGTACATTGTTAGAGCACATACAAAGAAGATGAATTTGTCCCCTACAAATGCTGGACAAATGAAGAGACTAGTCAATGCTAGTAAGAACCTTGTACTTTTGATGATTAAACCCAAAGACAATGATGAAGAAGAAGTTTTCCAAGGATGTGATGCAAAGTTAAAATCTGATTTATATGAGGTCGTTAACAAAAATGTTGAGATGTTTCAGGAACCAAGGGGATTGCCTCCTAAAAGGGGTGTCCAACATGAGATTCTATTGCAGCAAGATGGTCCTCTTCCAAACATTGACATGTGCAGGATGTCATCCATGGAGAATGTTGAAATCAGAAATCAAGCCCAAGAGTTGCTTGACAAAGGGGTCATCAAACCAAGCACATCGCCATGCAGGTCACCAATTGTTTTGGTACCAGAAAAATATGGTATATGGCATATGTGGGTAGATTTCAGAGCCTTGAACAAGACTGCTAATATGATTGTTGAAGGAGACACATGGAAGAAATCTTTGAAATAAAAGCAAGCTCCATTGCATGCCTTGACAAGTTATGTATTCCACTTGGTGATAAGGTATAAGAAAGACATTTATGACAAAGTTGTTGATATGATTACTAGGCCTATTGTTAGTTCTTCAATTAATTTTAAGCATAATCCTATCGTGCATGAGAGCTATTTGGAACAATATGCTTTAGATGTTGATTTCAAAAATGTTTATGCAACTTTGTGTCATACTAACCAAGTTGAGGAATTGGATTTCTATGTGCATGGTAAACTTTTGTATCTTGGCAAGCTATGTTTTTCACAGGGTGAAAGAGTCAACATGATAGGGGAAGCACATTCTTCTCTTGTTGCAGGCCATTTTGGTGTAGGAAAGACAATGGTTAGTTTGCAAAGAAATCATCGTAAGTTTTGGGATGAACATCTACACTACTTTCAACATGATTATAACTGGGCTAAGCGTTCATTGACTCAGACACCTCCATTTGAAGCATGTTTTGGCTATTTGCCAAAATATCATTTAGATTTTATCTTTGGGAAATATGTGGTTATTGATGTTCATAGTGATGTTGACAAGGCTGAGAATTTCATTGAACAAGTTCATTTTGTGCATCAAACCGTTTAAGAATAGTTGAAAAAGAGCCAAGCCAAGTACAAAGCAAGACATGACAAGTTTCTTATTGGTCTTAAAGGCACAAATCCAAGCAAGGCTAGATGGATTGAGGTTGCAAAGGTGATGGAATTGTACCCTCATCTTCAAATTGACTAAAGGTAGTCTTTTGGAGTTCCAAAAGCTTCCCAATGGGGAGGAGTGATCCAAGGGATCAAAATTTGCTCAAAAATCAAAGTGCTCAGAATTGCTTCAAAATGGACATGTACGTAGGCCTCATCCTCACGATCCCAACGCAACTTGAACGGGTTCAAACAGACGTCGTATGTGTGAGATATCATGTTCTTTTCATTTTTCCAAAAAGGTAAAATTTTGTTGACTGTACATTCCATACAGTGATGACGTGGCATGGTACAGACCCACACATGGCAGGTGACGTGGACTGGACACTGTGCAGAGTGTTGAGTTGGCATGCTGACTGGGTAGGCTATGTGGCAAGGTACGTGGACTAGTAGATGGATGACACGTTTCATTAATTTGGCAAGTGATATGGTGCCATGTGGCCCAGTCGTGGGCTACCACGTGGCACCCCTCCAGTGAACAAAATTTGTGGTGAAGTCTGCGAGGGTCGATCCCCCGACCTCCGGGTGGACATATCATTGTTTTGGTAGGGCCCGGGCTACCAGCCTGCCCGTGGGTTATGTCTTAACCATATACGTTACAACATGTATTTAAGTTTAATATTGGGTTCGATTCGTGGAGAAAAGGGTCGGGGCTAAGCCCCAGCCCCTTAGCCCCGGTACAAACCACGACATACGACCATTTCACATGACCTTTGGTGATGGGTTTATCCACAGAGTTTAGCCCAAAATGCGTGGGGATGTTGCCATATGGCCACCCACATGAACATTGGCAGAGTTTGTGTACTAGTTTATCCACAGGGGGTCGAGTTATGTGCTGGGATGTGGCCACATGCCCCCCATGCGACCAACACCTCTGCCCAAGGGAGTGCTAAACGCGCTAACAATTCGACAGATTGCCTTGAATTGCAGGATGCATGGTGTGTTGGGTTTTAGGCCCAGTAACACTGCATGAGACAGGTTAGTCACACACAGGTGCGAATTGGCGAACGAGAGACAACAAGCTTGAAGGGGAAAACTTCCAGGAGATGTAACTTCTTCATTTTTTGGCCAAACCAGGTGATGAAAGAGCCCAACTAGGGGTTTTCGGATGTTCTGGAGCCATTGGAACCATCTATTTGGAATTTTGAGCACTGTAAAGAACTATTTTTAGAACTTTGAGAAAATAATATAAAAGACCCATTGGAAGTTGGACCATGAGATGTATCCCAAGAGAGGGGTGAACTCCTTTATCATTTGTTGTGTTATGTGTTTATTGTTGGTTGTTAATTTCTGGTTATTATGTGCATCTTAAGTGTGAAAACTCTTTAATTTATGTGTTTGTAACTTGATCGAATTACCCAAACACATACCATTTTTACACTTGCAATTTAAATGAGACAAGTCTTCTTCATTTTCAGATCAGGTAGGAAAAAGGGGGTTTACATCTAGGTGAGGGTTTAACATAAGCTATTTACTTGGATAAAGAAATCCATATTGAAATTGGCACAAAAGAAAGTAGATAAATAAATATAGACTGGTAAGCAACAATCAATAGTGGGGGGTCTTCGAGCTGGGAAGGCTCAAGGAAAGGGTAAGGAATGCTAGTCCTTTAACATAAGAGGGTTGAACTCCCCTAGAAAAAAGGTTAGCCTTGAAGTGTCTTTGTAATCTTCATAAGCTAGACACAATCCTAATATAGGAAACCATGTTAGATGTAGAACATTCCAAATGTGTTCTTGATTCCTTTTTTTTTTTTAAATTGGAAACTTACAAGATTAGATTCAAATGATAGATCGAGGGGATTAATATCTAAATGGAACCCATCTCTTGATTTTGACCCTTGTAGGAATATGGACAATTTTAAACTCTCTAAAATCTGGTAAAAAGTTTTCAATGATCAATATTAATGGACCTTGTAGTGATAGGAAATATTTCTCATATATTTTCTTTACCAAGGATTGTTTGAAGGAGTATTATATTATTTGGGAGGGGATTTAAACTTTGTTGCCATGAGAGATAAAATATGGGGAGAGGAAACCAGAATGGTCCCACTAATTAATTGTTTCCTCCATAATATTGAGGAGGTGGGTTTGTGTGATGTGGAGCCCATAAGTCTTGTGCAACATAGAGGAATCAAATATTAGGCAATGAGGGGATATCCAAGGGACTAGATCATTTTCTAGTTTCAAAATTTTCGTTAGAATATTTAGAGAGAATTAGAAGTTGGGTTGGTCAAGGTGGCCCCTCAGATTATTGAGGGTGAAAATAAGATTTCTAAACCCTTTAAATTTAATCTAATTTGGCAATAATATGAGGAATTTGTTAAGATTTTAAAGGAGGAATGTATGAATATTTCTAATTCTGTACAAGAGTCTCAAATGTATCAATTTGTAGATAATTTAAGGAGAGTTAAAAGGTCAACATTGTCATGAGACAAAGAAAAGTATTGGCCATTAGAAGAAAAATGGATGGAAGTGGAGGGAATGATTACCTAGATTTATGCTTAGAATGGAAACAATGTTTTCTCTTTAGAAGAAAAGATACAACTTAAATTTTTGGAGAATAGAAAAATGGAATTACTAGAATGGGAAGACTCTAAATGGAGGATGGAAAATAAATCCTTCTAGCTAGCACAAGGGGATGAGAACACAAAGTTATTCCAAAATTATGCAGAATAAAGGAAAAATATCAGCACCATTTAGGAAATTTAGAAGGAACAAGAGAGGATAGTTAAAAGATTTAAAGGGATAGAAAATTTGGGGGTATCCCATTTCCAAAGACTATACAAGGAGCTAGAAAGGGAAAACATTGCAGAAATAATTAAGTTGGCCTCATCTTTCCCCGTATTTATAAATGAAGAGGAAAATGAGCTACTAATGTGTAAAATCTCCAAGGTAGAGTTAAAATGAATTGTGGAGTCTTTCCAAAAGGACAAGAGTACCAGATTGAATGGATGGTCTATAGACTTTATTTGTGATTTTGTGATCTCATGGAGGAGGATCTTCTCAAAGTGGTAAAAGAATCCAAACTATTAGGATAGGTACTTGGATTGATCAACTCCACCTTCATAGCTTTGATTCATAAAAAAGATGATCCCCAATCTTTTGAATAATTTAGGATCATCTCTCGTTGCAACACCTTGCACAAAATTATCTCTAAAGTCATTAAGACTAAAAGGAGTGGTGTCAGATAGTATATCAGAAGAGAAATTTGGGTTCTTAAGAAATAGATAGATTCATATGCAATAGGGGAATCCCAAGAATCCCTTCACTCATTCAAAACAAAGAATACCCAAGCAATGGTGATTAATATGTATCTTTCTAAAGTCTACAATAGGGTAAGTTGGTTGTATATCAAGTTATTTGTCATCCACATTAGGTGAAGTGTTCCATTTTTTGATTGGATTATGGATTTTCTCAACTCTATCTCTTTTTCAGTACCAATAAATGGGTCATCCTTTAGGTTTCTTAAACCTATGAGAGGACTCTAGCAGGGTTGTCATATGTCTCCACTCTTGTTTCTTATAGTAGTAGAGGGGTTGACTAGGATGTTTAAGGAGTATGTCGAGAATGAATTAATTAAAAAAATAAAAATTGGAAGACTTTTGGTTTTGTGTCATTCATTGTTTGTAGATGATGTATTAATATTTGGGAATGACACCTTAAGATAATCTTTGACATTTAAGAAGATTCTAGATTTATATAGTCAAGTTACTAGGATAGAAATGAATGCTTAGAAATTTGCAATTTCTTTCAAACAAAGTATAGTTTGGGCAAGAAGGAATAATAGCAAGATTTTTTTCTTTCCAAAGCATTGAGTTTAAGAAAGAATTTGAATACTTAGTTTTTATGCCCAAACCAAATGACAATGGTTTTCAAAATTGGATTTGCTTATACCATAAAGTGGAAAAAAGGGTAACCACTTGGTGAAATAAGTTGATGTCCATTGGTGGAAATCTAACACTAGTTAAATATGTTTTCAGAGTTATTACTATTTATTGGCTCATAATGAAATATGTTGGTAGGCATGCTAGAAAGAATCAAGAAAAACTGTCTTCACTTCTTATGGATGAGCAAAAATAAAAGTGGAATGGTTTTGGTCAAATAGAAGAGGAATAATATATTTTTTTCTTTTTTTTTTGAAGCATTGAGTTTAACAAAAACAAATCAAATAGTTGGCTTTGTGCTCAAACCAAATGGATATGGTTTTCAAAATTAGATTTGGTTATACCAAAAATTGGAAAAAGGTTAACCACTTGGTGCAATAGGTCGATGTCAATGGTGAAAAACTAACACTAGTTAAATATGTTTTCAAAGTTATTCATATCTATCGGTTCATAATGGCACATATCCTAGTAGGCATGCTAGAAAAGATCATAGAAAAGATCAGGAAAAAAATGTTTTCACTTATGGATGAGCAAAAAAAGGTGGAATGGCTTTGGTCAAATGGTAGAAAATAGAAAAGTGAAATGCCTCATGATGATGGGTATTAAAAAAATCATCTCTTTGGGAAATCTTTAGCTATAAAGAGTTTTTGAAGGGTTATTAATTGTGAAGGTTTCTAGCACAATGTAATCTACAAAAATACCTAGAACCAATGTCCTTTGTAGACTGGATTAGGGTTCTAGTAAAATCCTCAATAATATGGAAAACGCTAATACTGTCTTTCCCTCTTATAAGAAATTAGCTAGCTTGGTGAGTGGGCAATGGTAAAAAGGTGGGGTTGGGACTTGATCCATGGATGGGATGTGTTGGGGATTATCTCCTTCTATAGGCTTTGGTAAGAAGGTTGAACATTTTGGGCATTATTGTACTAGCTAATGTAACATATTTTGTGAACACAATTATGTGGCAATAGTGTTGGAAGAAGGAAGAGATCATTGTTTTGAAAGGTAACCAGGTTGCACATTGGATGGAATTTACGAAAAGGTGCACAAATTCATCTAAGGCTACAAGACTATGCTTTGGTATGGTTCAAGAACTTGTCTAATGGTAATTTCGCTACAAAATTAGGATATAAGGCTATGTTTGAAGAAGGATCCAAGGAAAGAAAATGGCACTGGGGAAAAATATAGAAGGTGAAGGAACTAATGAAAGACACAATTTTCACGTGGCTATCACTAGCAAGGAAATCCTTGACCTAGGATGTTCTTTCGAAAAGCGCAGGGAAAGAGCCTGGTATCTATAGTTTGTACAAAAAAATGGAGAAGACATTGACCACTAGCTGGTCATTATGAATTTACAAATGACGTATTGGAATCCATCTTGCTTTTGATAGACAAAAAGTGCAATTGGAATAAGGACACTTCACTATATTGCATGAAGAAATGGTTTGAAGAGAAAACATTAAAATACTTGTGTAGGATTTTTTGGAATTAAATCCTATCTAAGTTTTAAAATTTTCCTAATTTTTTGAGTGTATACTCCATCCATTATTAGGGGACTATTCTAATCTTATAACTAATTCCCTGATAATGGACGGA
Organism: Picea mariana; assembly: GCA_032191745.1. Taxonomy (NCBI): domain Eukaryota; kingdom Viridiplantae; phylum Streptophyta; class Pinopsida; order Pinales; family Pinaceae; genus Picea; species Picea mariana. The sequence continues at coordinate 295,068 of JASDQU010105518.1, read as the reverse complement.
GCTTCCACTCAAAACATTGAGTAAGTTTCAAAACTTATATATAGTTTACTTTCAAAAAATCCTACACAATTATGAACAACTATGAAAATCTATATTCTCAAGTAGTAAAGTAGTTCAAATCCATACCTCTAATAGCATCCTAGGTTATATGGCTAGTGAGAAATCCTAGCATCTTTGAAGATAAGGAATCCAAGCTGATTTTCAAGTTCAACAGGAATAAAATTTCTATTTTAAGGAATAATAAGGCGCCAAAGTTGAAAAAAACAGGGAATATAGGAGTATTGGAGGTTGACAAGTCCCAACCATGGGAATTTAAATGGTGCATACAAAGGAAGAGTTGTTTTATGTGTTGTAGGAGGAGTGGCATACCTAACAAAAAAAATTCTAACAATATTTTTAAGAACGGGTTTAGGGGAAGGTAAAAATAATACTACCGAATAGAAGGCATTAGCAATTATATAGAGACAAGCAAAGGAAAAAGGCATCATCCACAATTAGGTGTTGAGGGACTCAAATTCGATCATTGATGGGGTAAATGGAGCCATTAGGATGCATAATATTATCTTGAGACCTTTTTTATTTCAAACAAGTTTTCTTCGCGTCCATCTCATATGCACACATGTATAGAGAGCACAATAGGGGAATTAATAGAGGGTGTGTGGGAAATTAATGAAGAGGAGTATGGGGCATCTATCCCAACTTCAATGAGATCCTTATATATTGATTATTATACTTGTCACTTGTTTACGTTGTTATAGATCTTTCTTGGATACAGTCTCAAATTCATAAAGGTGATAATGAATACGTTCATGACCTATTTTTTATTATTTTTTTGGATGAACATATTTAAGGGAAATTATTACTCATGGACATTATATGAATGCTAAATTGTTGTTGTTTTTATTGGAACTTTCGCCCAAGTTTTTTATTTTTTGGGTCTGAATTTGCAAGAGTCATATGCTCTTCATGAATGTACCTTTTTTTCATATTAATATAAAAGTTTATAATTTTTCTCCATAAAAAAAAAGTGGAGTGTGGAAAAAATTAATCTTTTTAGCAAGTTTATTTTAAAATGGGTCAAAATTTTTAAGAGAAAGTTTCATGATTGAAATTCCCATTAATTATGGAGAACTGTGACTTCCAATAAAATTCCTAGTAAATATGGTGAAAATTTTCCACATGAAAATGAGTGAACTTGCTCGCTTATTAAGTTATATCATGATCTTCGACTCATCCTCCTAAATTCGAATGTGATGTTAAAAACTTGAACCTGTTTACAAGTAATTCATCTTCATCCTCATCCATATTGGTTTCTCCTTGAATGTCCTCCACAAGGGTAGAAAACTATGTGAAATGTACCTTTACTTTACTCCTTAAGGAATGGTCATCTTCCCAAAAACTTAGTGTGAGAAACACACTTATTGTAGCTAATGATGATCTCCCTAAAATTATGAGATAAAGAACCATAGTTAATGCAGGACTAAGATACCCTATAACCATATTAAGTTAATAATGAGTGTTTTGTCCTAAAATCTATTCCTTTCTCTCTGTCCTTGATATGCATCCATGGATTCCTTGGAAGGGGTGCTCTTCACCCTCCTCATTTGATCCTTCTCTTCAAGCCTCCATCCCTACCTTTATCCAACTATGGAAGCTTTCAGAGCTCTTGTAGCCATTGTTGTAATGAAAACCAATAATCCCTATGCAAAATCTTCACACATGATGTTAAAAATGTTAATGGAGTTTTAATACTTAAGGTCCATTGGAGATGTTGAAGAAGAAAGTGTTAATAAATTTTGAACAAATCTTGACGGGAAAATTTACACATACATAGATTGTTTCAATAACCCTAGATGAGTTGATCCATAAATACTGGACAATCCTTTCTACAAGATGAAAAAGGATTCTACGTTTGTGGTTGAGGATTCTAATTCAAATCATAACTGGAAGCCAACATTGGACTATGCTTTCCCAACAAGTTTCAAGATTCGAGACTCATTACAAGCTATGCATGCCATAAACTCATCCCAATTGATTTTGACTCCTCTATAATCATCCAAGCACTAATACATTTCTCTTATGTCCCCTATTCCCTTTTTTTCCATTATATGTCTAGATTTTGAGATATCTACCTAACTCCACATGTAATCATTTTTTAGAACATTAACTACATTGATTTAACTCCTCTCTTAGCATCACATGCATAGGATTTACTATGATATGTCTCGATTGTAAGATATCGACCTAACTCCACATGTAAGCATAGTGAGAAAATTTACTATATTGATTTGAAATCCTCTATCACCATCACATTCCTAGGGGAGTGTGGCTAACTCACATAGTACTCTCACCCCACTTTTGAATCCATGCCATAAAATAACCATCTTGTGCAAGTCTGATTGGAAATCTCAACTTAAAATTGATATAGCTTTTCCAAATGACATTCATCCACATGGCCTTCCTTGCACATTATTTCATCATCATAAAGTATAATCATTCCAACATATATTCACAAAAGGAATCATAATGCATACCCATGCATATCAATAACAATTGAACATCACATATATCCAACTGGGATCGCATACCAATCAACATCAACATTGATAATCATCTAAATCTCATATCAACAATATATATAAAATAGAATGCATAAGTCAACAACATATACATATGAATATCAACAAAACTAATGTCCATGTATAAGTGTCTCGTAATCTATCTAAACCCAAATAAAATATTAATTCAAAATATAAGTTGTGTCCCACTAAACACTGAAATACATCATAATATGTGTTTGCATCCCTTTAGGGGCCAAAGTGTGGGGAATCACAATTTCTTCCATCTTACTTCTATTTGTATATGTCTTCCATAGATGATCCAAAATGGATCCAGGAAGGCCAAAATTTCAAATTTCTCAGAATTGGATGAAACTAGTGCCATTGTGTAGGGCTCGTCATGCCGATTCCAACAGTATATTTTTTTCCCCGAAAATGGACACCGTATGTGAAAGTTATCGCGTTCTGAACTTTTTCCCAAACATGAAAAAAAGTCAAAGGTCAAAGTCAACTGGTCAAAGGCCGTACAACTGACGTGGAAGATGATGTCAGCAGTACATCATGATGATGTCAGTAGTTCATCATGATGACATCAACATGACATGTGGCAGCACCAGGACATGCCACGTGTCAATCATTTTTTGCATTTTTAGGGGTGATTTGGACCAGTAAAAAAGTGACATGTGGCACTGTACGAAAGTAGCACGTAGAACTATATGGAGGTGACACGTGGTTGTATGGACGATGATGTGGCACTGTATGGATGATGATGTGTAACTATACGTAGGTGACACATGGATGTACAGATGATGATGTGGAATTGTACAGATGATGATGTGGCACTATACGAAAGGATGATGTGGTTCATGCCAATGATGAGGTTACATGTGGCCTAATGAGGAGGTGCCATGTGGCACCTTCTGGAAGGTCAAATTGGTTTGGCGGTTTCCTCCAAATCTGGTGGTCACCACCAAATCTGGAGGGAATCCTTCAAATCTAGAGAAATCCCATAAATTTTGGCTAATTGTCGCTAAATTTGGCGGAGTTTGGCTTATTTAGCCGGTCATAGAAATCAAGAAAAAGGATTTTGTTTTTTGGCACACAGTTTGAGACTGTACGGATCTGACAGGGTGCAGCATTGGGATTGGTGCCAAGGGAAAGTCTCGAGGGCATGTTCAGAAGTAGGTCGATTTTATACTAAAAAGTTGTAGAATTTTGAGGGAAGTCCGAATATGGCTTTTGTTTTGCATCCAAGTAGCCAAACATAAAAGTGCCTCCAGATCCCAAGATGTCAATCCAAGCATAGCTGAGTTCATACTCAAAAGTCTCAGAATTACCTATTGCATCCATTGGTGATGTATGTTTCTGTCCAGAAGTTGCAGACCTGAAAGGTGGTTTCAAGAGCTATTATGTAAGCCTTTATTGGTATTGTTTTTAAGCATTAAATATTAATAAGAAGCCTCCCACTGAAGACAAAGGCTCAGAGACGTAGGCAAATTTGTGCCGAACTCCGTTATCAATATTTGGTGTTATGGTTTGTTGTTCTTATAGTCTATTTACTGTTCTGAATTCTTTATGATGGTTGCATAATTCTTCTATTAAGCATCTTCTTCTTCTATATTAATTCCTAAATGGTAAAACAACTCTTGCATAAACTTAACCATAGTCTTTAAAAGATTAATTTCAGATCAAGTGGTATCAAAGCAGGGTGATAGTTGATTGTTTGAGTTTGCATGATTACTAGGGAAAATCCAAGTCGTGGTGAAGGAGAGCTTGTAGAAGGAGATCCTGAGATTGGATCAAGAAAGAGGACATCTCAAAGTGAGAAGATGGCATCGGAAGAAGAACTTTCTCAAAACGAAAGAGAGTTTCAAAAAATTTTCTTTTCCATGTCGAAGATGGTAAAAGTGTTGTATGATGATTACTTGGAATAGAAGAGACCAGTTCAAGGGGAATCTTCAAAGGAAGACAAAAGTGAAGAAGGAGAGGACCCTCCAAAATCTCCTCCTTCACCTCCTTGATCTCCATCTCTTTCTTCTTCAAGTACAATTTCGAATACTACTTCTTCAAGAAAACATTCCCACAAACATAAGCCTGATATGCCATTATTTAAACTTGATGTAAAATTTGTTTTGCCTATGTATGATGGTGAATTTAATGCTGAGAAACTTGATAACTGGGTTAGACAGATGGGGTTATATTGTAATGTGCAACAAATCAAATATTAGGCAACCAAAATCAGATTGGCATCGGTTCGTCTTGAAGGCACAAATCTCATCTGGTAGCAAAGTAAGATGCAACATGAAACTCAACAAGTTGGTAAGATTTTTCCATCACGACGTGACTTTATTTCTGCACGTAGAAAATAGTTCTATCCTTTGGGGTATAAGGAAAAGAATTTAATTGAATGGAAAAGTCTTAATTTAAGAAAAGGATAGTTGGTGCAGGAATATACAGATGAATTTCGTAAGATGGCTTTGATGTTAGATGTTCCATTGACTACACAAAAAACTCTTATGAAGTATGTAGGAGGTTTTCCTGCTTATTCGTAATACTATATTTATGTTTGGACCTACTAATATTGATGATGTTTCTTTTCAAGCAACACATATTGAAGCAGGAAAAACTGGAGTTGGTGTATCATGGAAATCATCTTCAAAGAAAGATGGCAAAGGCAAAGGGAATGGGAAGAAAGAAAATTCAATGATAGTGACAGAAGAGAAGCTCTCTTTCATGCATTACAAGAAATAAGGGTACAATGATGAGCATTACTGGGAATTTCATCTAAAGAAGAGACCGAAGTGGTTCAAAGAAAGTAAAGCGAGGAAAAAAGTTGCAACAACAACACGACCAACAGACTTGGGGTTATATTCAGGTGATGAGACCAAGATCAGAACAATTGGTTTGTTAGGTAAAATTGGTGATGGTTATGATTCTAGAAGTATATTGTTTCATATAAGGGTCATAATGAAACATACTAAGATCGACACATTGATAGATAGTGGATCTTAATCTAACTTAATTTCAGAAGAAGTGGTTAAGAAATTGGGATTAAACACTAAGATGCATCACAAACCCTATTCACTAAATTGGATAAACAAAGATTAGAAATTTCCCATAACAAAGAAATGTATCATAAAGTTTGCAATTACATCTAAGTACATGGATGAAGTAATATGCGATGTGGTGCCACTAGAAACATGCGAAATGGTCTTAGGAATCCCTTATTTATATGACCGCAAAACAATCTTCTACAGGGAACATAATCAATATCACTTGTTTAAAAAGGGAACTAAATCTGTTGTACATTCTCATCATATTAAATCAAGTCAATCTCTTCTAACAATGGAACAATTAAAGAAGGAAGCTTATGCAAGCAATACACCTATAATTGTGCCAAGTAAAGCAGTTGATCTTAAGCATGAACATGAGATGGTTGTAGGATGGGAGTTCAATCATACTTTGCTTCAAGATAAGTTAATGTCGTGAAAGCCCATCAAACATATTGGTTCACTTTCAGTCATATTTATGATGTTGTCGCTACTAATGTTTTCTACATGGATGGTAGTGGATTCAACAAGATGTGAACGATTTCAAATGGCTAAAACTATGCTTTTAGTTGTCATGGTTATTATGCAATTGATTATGATGTGACAGGTGCACAAGACATATTTTAAAGACAAAGGACAAGTGGGGAGGCCTATCTCGCACTTGATGACTGGTTAATACCCTTTTGGAGGACCAAAAGGTCTTAGTGGGGAGAAATGATCCAAAATGGATCCAGGAAGGAAAAAAATTCATTTTTTTCAGAATTAGATGAAACTAGAGCCATTGTGTAGGGCTCGTCATGCCAATTCTGACAATATATTTTTTTCCAAAAATGGACACCGAATGCGAAAATTATTGCGTTCTGAATTTTTTCCCAAACAGGCAAAAAAGAGTCAAAGTCAACTAGTCAAAGGTTGTACACCTGACGTGGTAGATGACATCAGCAGTATGTCATGAAGACGTCAACATTATGTCATGCAGACATCAACATGACACATGGAAGCACCAGAACGTGCCACATGTCAGTCATTTTTGGCATTTTCAGGGATGATTTAGACCAGTAAAAAAGTGACATGTGGCACTGTACAGAAGTGACACGTGGAACTGTATGGAGCTGACACGTGGTTGTATGGATGATGATGTGGCACTATACAGAGGTGACATGTGGTTGTACGAATGATGATGTGGCACTTTACAGATGATGGTGTGGCATTGTACGAAAGGATGACGTGGCTCGGGCCAATGATGAAGTGACACATGGCCCAACGAGGAGGTGCCATGTGGCACCTTCTAGAAGGTCAAATTGGTTTGGCAGTTTCCTCCAAATTTGACGGTTACCACAAAATCTGGCGAGAATCCTCCAAATCTAGGGAAATCCCACTAAGTTTGGCTAACTGTCACTAAATTTGGTGGAGTCTTACTTATTTATTCGGGCACGGAAATAGAGACAAGGGAGTTTTTTTTGGCACACAGTTCGATATTATACAAAGTGTATGGATCTGACATGGTGCAACATTGGGATTTGTGCCGAGGGGAGGTCTTGAGGGGCTATTAAGAAGTAGGTTGACTTTATACTCAAAAGTTGCAGAATTTCGAGGGGAGTCTGAATATGGCTTATGTTTTGCATCCGAGTAGTTATACAAAAAGGTGTCTCCAGATCCCAAGATGTCGAGCCAAGCATAACCAAGTTCATACTCAAAAGTCTTAGAATTACCTGTTGCAACCATTGGTGATGTCTGTTTCTTCCTAGAAGTTGTAGATCTCAAACATGGTTTTAGGAGCTGTTATGTAAGCCTTTCTTGGTATTGTTTTTAAGCATTAAATATTAATAAGAAGTCTCCCACTGAAGACAAAGGCTCGAAGAGGTAGACAAATTTGTGTTGAACTCTGTTATCAATCTTTGGCGTTATGGTAGTCTAGTTACTGTTCTAAATTCTTTATGATGGCTGCGTAATTCTTCTATTAAACATCTTCTTCTTCTCTCTTAATTCCTAAATGGTAAAACAACTCATGCATAAACTTAACCATATTCTTTAAAAGATCATTTTCAGATCAATAGCTCTTGTAATAAATCTTGCTTATCACTCCATCTTAAATGGAAAATTAAGTGGCAAACATCTTATAATCCATATTTATGTTTATTATTTTATCACTTATAATAATATGATTTTGCAGTCTTTCATATGGAGGTTAGTATGATTATGGATGTTAGTATGATTATGGATGTTAGTATGATTATTTGAACATTGTTAAATGCATGCATAACATTTCTATTTCTATGTATTAGTGCATGAATGGTTATGCTTTAAGGAACTTTTACAACAAGAGTTGTCTATATTGATGATCATCCACAATCATAGAACATTGCAGGTTCATAAATGCCTATGATGATCATCCACACAATCAAATCATAGAACATTGTAGGTTCATAAATGCCGATGATGATCATCCACACAATCAAATCATAGAACATTGCAGGTTCATAAATGCCTATGATGATCATCCACACAATCATAGAACATTACAGGGTTCATAAATGCCTCTATATTGTCTCATTGTTAAAATTAAAATCTAAAAGATTTATTTATAAAAAGAAAATCTTTGAGATTTTTTTTATATTTGTAAACAACAAGAATTGTCTATATTGATGATCATCCACACAATCATGAAACATTGTAGGGTTCATAAATGCCTATAAATGCTCATTGTTAAAATTAATGTCAAAGATTTATTTATGAAAAGAAAAGCTTTGAGATTTGTTACATAGTCTATCTTGTTGTCAAAGATTTATTTATGAAAAGAAAAGCTTTGCCATTTGTTGGCATGTGTGCAATACATAGTCTATCTTCTTGTGATGATTTATAAATAAAAAATATCTCCCATAACTCTCTCACTATTCGATAAAGAGAGTTTGCATTGAGATAAGTTTAGAAGATCCTTTACGAAGTAAAAATAATTTAACTAATTATAATATTAAATTTATGATTTGTTTATTGTAAACTATTGGTATAATTTGAAATCTCTTCTAAATTGTGGTTGATTGTATGTGAATTTAATTCTTTTGGTAAGTAAAAATAAAAAATTTATAAATTGTGGTTGATTGTATGTGAATTTAATTTTTTTATAAGTAAAAATGGAAATTTTATATTAAATAAAATTAACATATAATGTTTATAGTTTTGGGTATCCTTTTATTTTGTGCGACGATCATGATAAAATGCTATATACATCCATATATTGCTAGAGTTTTTAAGGATTCTCCATGCACCTGAGGTACACTATTTTTTTTTCGAAGGAAATAATTGTGCAAGGATCATGATAAAAGAGTATATACATCCATATATTATTAGAGTTTTTAAGGATTATCCATGCACCTGAGCTACACTATTTTTTTTCTAAGGACCTAGGTTATGGTAGTTATAATAATCATCATGGACAATGTACATTGTGTTTTCCTAAGATTTATTGGGTTGCACTATATAAATATAAATATAGAGAAAAACTATCTAATCTTATTCTTGATATCAACCTAATCCTCTCACACAATGAAATTTCTAAACAAATAAAACTTAAAATCTCTAAAAAAAAAAAATAAATACAACTTAACACTGCCATTGTAAAGTAATTATTGCTTATGCTTCTGCTAATTATTTCTTGTGATGCCTTGACATGTGACATTAACTAGAACACTCAACTAAATACTTTCTTACATTCAATACATATGTTCATGTGTATTATTAAAAAAAGGTTAAATCTATATATTAAAAATAAGTATTAATAATTAATAAAAATTAGATATTAATCATCAATATTTAGAATAATTTATAGATTTGACATTTTTCATGGTAGAGTTGGTCATATCCAAGAGAAAGAGAGATAGGGATGGAAAATCTAGGGCAAAGAGCCTATTTAAATAAGGAATAAGGGGAAGACGAGAATCTCTTACAATGATGATTAACTCAAGGATTAGTTTTTTAATAACTTAGAAATCTTAAATTAGGCTTGATATGAGAGTTCACTTAGATTAAACCCAAGGGGTTATCACAACTAGTTGTCGCCAATGTTCCTAGGCATTTGGCTAATTCCTATCAATAGGTGGCCAATTTGAATCCCTTGTGTGAGGCACATTGGTCTATATTGACAGGATCACTAAGGATGTTATCTAGGAATGTGGAGAAACAACTCTTGGGTTTCCCTATGAGGTTTTCTTTGGAAAAAAATGAGAGTTTAGTTACATTGATTAACAGTAAATAAACTAACTATGAAATGGATAATTCAATGAAAAAAAATATGGTTCATTTCCCTCTTTATATTTGGTGATCCAATTAGTTTAATTTTCAGAAAATGAGTAAATCTAAAAATGAAAGAAATATAAGAACAATATGTAGCTGAAAGAACCCCGGATGGGGTGCCACGTCGCAAACTAGAGCCACGCGGGATAATGCTGGGACGTAGTATTAATGCATCCACTGGTGACCATCCACTCAGTCATTAACCCACCATGGATCGGCGCAGCCATACCCAAGTGATGAGCCCCTTCGCGCAAGTGAACAGTACTGGGCATCATCACACTCAACAGAAAGCCTTAATGGCTATGGCGAGCGCGGTTTCCCTCCTCTTTATCACCAGAATTGACAGAAAAGAGCGACATTTTCCCATCGCAACGTACATTCCACCGGAGTAGCAACAATTCATTCCACCGGAGCAGCAATTTGAGGTCCCGTTGAAGCTCTGGCGCAGAGCAGTCCATTTGCAAGGAACCCTGGTCATCTCCAAGGTCTCCACCATGCCTAGAGCAAGAGGAAAGCCACACAGGGGTGCCTCTTGGTACACGACCGAATCTCGACTCCAGAGACAAAAGAATTTTGAGCAGGCGCTTGCCATGGCGTCCATCCGAAGGTGCAAGAAACCACGAACACCTCTAATGGCGTACGTGGAAGAGATTACCTTGGAGGATGCCATGCAAAGCTATCATAAGCTCCCTTTGTTCACAGTCCTGGACAATTGGAATCCACCCATTGAGTTTGGATCAGAAGACAAGCCTCTGCCTGCGGGCAATCCACTTGGTCCCAAAGCCAACAACCCAGAGGAGCATTTCACCACTTGTTATGTAGAAGAAGAGACCCCGTCCCTCACCCAGGGAAAAAGAGATTCACCACCTGGTGCACCTATGGAGGCAACGACCCAGTTCTCCAATCGATTGACACATGTAGGTGACGACGCAACAGAGCCCATCCCCCAGCTTCCATCGACAGCCACTGGTAGGGACAACAACTCTTCACCGACTCGGGGTACCTCGCTCTCATCTTCGAGTTGAGGAGTCTGTTGGACGACCAGGTCTTTCACCTCACCCAAATTGATCAACGACTCGACATGCTATTCGCGGCTCACTCCAGAACTCTTCTAAAGCAGCAATGCCCAACGTGCGCACAGGCCTACGTGCTTCCAGCAGGTTGGCGATAGCATGGGGACGAGGATGAGTGCACAGGCTAAAAGGTTCAATGATGTTCTTGGTTAGGAATTTCTTTTTCTATTCTGAACTAAGCTTCCGCCCAATTAGTTCTTAGTTATCTTATAACTAGTTTATGGCATACAATTTAAACTTAATGGGTGACAGTCCTGGTTTCCTTCAAGCAGGACGGAACTCTGTTAACTTTGTTCGCTGGGAAACACATGGCACAGGATGCCCAGCTGTCTCGGTTTCCTGCTTAGGCGGGACAGCTGGCATCACAAACAGTCATTGTACCTTGATTATGCTAATATAACAGGTCCTATCCTTTTTTACTTATATATATATATATATATATATATATATATATATATATAGTTGAAAGAACCTTATTTTGAACCTAATAAAACGATAAAACATTAAGAATTATATGCACTACCTAATTCCTATAACGTGAAAGCAAAGGAAAAAGGATCCTAAGGTTCATTTTCTCCTAAGTAGATGAAAACCCTTAGCTAAATTTGATACAATCTAACTTAAACTAATGCAATATACAACAATCTACTTGTGCTGGGATAAGAGAAACAAATAACCAAAAGCAAAGAAAAGTTAACATCATAATATATGTATCCATGATGTTGATCTCCTCATGTATGAAAAAAAAGGACATACTATATCAAAACAAAGGAAAAAACATGCACAAGCCACACACCACAAAAGATATAGAAATTAATAAGGTAACATCACCCCTCACAATCTTGTATTGAAGATTCCTGTGAGGTGTGGATAAAAGGTTGATCAAAGTGAAATAGGAACAAAGCTAAAAACAACACAAGATACAACTAAAATCCAACAAAGGGAAATCCAAGCCAATGAAAAGGATACACTAATTATAACAACCTTTAATAGGTGGAGTTTGATGGAGATAACATTTCCAAACAACCCCGAGACTGTCAAGGGTGAAGGAGATCTTTGAATTGTAAGTAGGTAATGTGGGGATAATGCATAATAAGAAAATTAACACGATGATATTCAAGGCGATATGTGTATGATAAGTACAATGAGCAAAATTCATACATTGTAGAAAGAATTCAAAAATCATCCTTCCAAACGTATTTGCTTCTCCATTTAGAAGAAAATTAGATAATCCTTCCCTATTTTCGAAGAAAATGTCTCTTAACTACTAGAGTATTGGAAAAGTATTTGGTTCTAGATGACATTATCCTTTCTAAATATACATTTAAAGACAAAGACAAGTTTCAATTTCCTAATCTTTATGAGCAATGCATTTCTAATTGAATTGTGAGTATTGCAAGTCGATGATAGGTCCTTTAGATGGGTTTAATGGAAGACTACATAATTCCCCCTGACTCAATCACTACAAACCACTCCTAGTGGATTTAAAAGGGAAAATCCCTTCCAGTTCAAATAACCTTGACTCTTTATTATGGGGAAGTGATGCAAGGTGTTAATGTATTAAGAAAGGATGCCATATGAACTTATTTGCAAAGTATGTTCATGCTTCACCTAATAATATTTGGAAATTTATTTAGGAAAATGATTTCGTCTCAAAGGTGGATTCATTTCCTTTGGCTCATTATAATATATATATTTTAAAAGAGGCATTTGAGGTCGTTCCATGAGTTTTTTTTTTGCTAAACAACTAGAGAAATAAACTAAAACGTATTTCCAAAATGTATTCCTGGAATGCAATGGTAAATGTGGTATGGGAGAACCACATGAAGGAATATGATCTCCCCATATTAGTTAGTTCACAAATATGGGATTCCCTATTCAATTTATTGCACACTTTGTACATAGGTCAAGCTAAGGGTAAACCCTTTATCAAAAGTATTTGAAGTCTCCTCCCATGATTTACCATTTCAAAGATTTAGCTTGCCATGAATATATACATTTTGATAAAAAAAACATTAATCCCTATTGTGATTGCTAATATACTTTGAAAGAAATCTTAGCAAACTATTATAAATATAAAAAACACACAAATACCAACTAACATAGAAGTTATATTGATCAAATCCCTTATACTATGGTTGGATACACAATTGGATGCCACGTGACCCTTAATGTTAAAAAATCAACAATTTTTCTCAACATTAGGAATGATCAACCTTAGGAATGACTCAAAGAACGACCACCATAATTCTCACCATAATACAAATGACTCAAAGAACGACCACCAATAAATATACTGCGGATCCATGATGATATTGACTAAGGATATGGCCACCAAAGATACAATGTGGATCCATACCTCTATGACTTGACTCGATCATAGACATGAAAGAATACATAGTGGAGCTATGATGTGACAATAACATAGCCACAAACCAATACAAAGTGGATCTATGTTAAAACACGTATATCAGTCGGATAATCGCCATTGAAACCTGGGTAAAGTGTATATGCAGATGAATACTCAACCTAGGGTCTTTTTCCTGATCCTATAACAATATGATTATGTCCATGTGAATAGATGATTTGATGTCTAACATGACATAAACCACTTGATTATTGGTCATTGAGGTATACCGTTAACAAGTGCGAGAGAAATCACCATTGATGTTGATGACTCTCAAGGTACTTTAAAGTACAATCCAACAAATGTGAATAATGAGATGAAATCGAACACTCGTGGAATCAATCGTTCAAGGGTCATTAATGCATACCCACTTCCAAATGTGAGGAGGCCTGCCATTGAGGCATGTGGGTCCCAAGGTATTGATGTGTTCCTAAGTCTATTTCCAAGATAATTTGTTGAAGTTGATAGGAAAAGACTTGTCGAAGGATGGCATTGATGTATCCCCCATCAATCGACATGAAACTCGTCACAGGAAAGTGATAAGATATAGTAGATAAAATGGACTGACACGGGTACGGGAATTGGTAACATTTTAGATGGCTGAATTTTGAGGTGAAGACTTCCCTTGAATACTGAGGCATGATATAAGACTTGGAAACATAGACTCAAAGTGGACCAAAACATAATGCAACAAATGTTGGGGCATTCTTTGGATGGGCCAAAGGAGTAGAAATACTCATAGGATTTGGTTCAATGCAGAGGATAATGGATTATCCAATTATATGGTGAGGTGAAAAAAAGTGTCATGTTCAAGGGCGACCATAAGAGCCTCCTTAAAATATCTCAAGAATATCGACCCACTTCCTTCAATTCCCCCCCCCCCCATCCAGATAGATGAGTACCTCTTTTTTGTTTAACGAGCTCTAGGAGGGTAACACATGCTCGGTATAACTCACCTTTGGTAAGTTCCTCTTCCTTTTTTTAATGAAACAAAAGAAGTAAGGGTTCGTTCCCATATGGGACCTTCAATATGTAGTTTTGGGAGTCCAGAGAAAGAACACTCGGTTGTTTTTCATGTTTAGGGAGTTTGAAAATAACTTAAAGAAAACTCCAAGGTTGTCCTTTTTCGTAATTTTAGTCTTTGAGGTCCGAAAAAAGTATAAAATGATACGACAAAGAACTCTTCTAGCCATGATTGACTAGAGCATTCCTTTTTCGTAGTTAGTCTACTGGGACCGAAAAAGGGGTAATCTATCGCCCAACAATCGACTCTTTATATTTTAATGAGCTCGAACTATGTCGAATTTTTCTCAATAACGTCAGAAGGTCATAAAAAATTCTATGCTCCATAATTTCCTGCGTAATCAAGTCATTCTAGGCAAAAATGTCAGCAATTTCTTTAAAAATTAACAATAATTTAGGAAATATATATATATATATATATATATATATATATATATATATATATATATATATATATATAT
>JASDQU010105518.1:260188-280106 GCA_032191745.1 Picea mariana | reverse complement strand
AAATATATATATATATATATATATATATATATATATATATATATATATATATATATATATATTAATGTGAAAAAGGGGTGTAAATGACTCTATTACCATTTTCCATTTTCCCCCCTTTGGAGCGATTTTTATGGCATTGATTGTGGGAGATATGAGCGACCATTCACAATTATGTTAGGACCAGGTTGGTACTCTGACCCTTCTCATCCATTTGCATGTTTTTTTGTTCATTTTCAGTCTTTATTTCATGAGTTTGGGCCCCTTAGAAAGCCATAGAGCGTCGAACAGGATCGATGCTCCCTTGATCAATTGAGGGGGACGTTGTTCGAGATTTTAGTGTCCTGGTATGTCTTCTAGGGGAGCGCTAGCGCTCTATTTTTTCTTTCCAGGGAGCATTGGGTGAAAAAATTGAATTTTTTTTAGTTTTTAAGCTGTGAGCAAGCAATTTCTCTTTTTGAAACTTGGCTAATGTGATTTTTTTATGGATTTGCAGGTTTTCATTAGCCAATATGATTGAATGGAAGGAAAGAGAACATGAATTCGATGATATGGCCTCCTTACAAGACCCTCAAGCGAGGGGATCTCTACGAAACTACGGTTTGTTGAAGTACTTTGTAACATCCCTCTCTAACTGAGCACACTATTATTGACTTATTTTTTGAGGACACTTACTTGCAAGTGATCCGTGTATGGTACTTTGTGTTTTCATTCAGATTATGGGTTATATATGATTAGGTTGAGTTGTTATGGCTTATTGATTATATTGATGCATATATTGATAGATTCTTTTGATGAGTCGTCCTAAGTGTGCAGGACACATGAAAGATTGAGGATGCAGATGGCATCGATGAATTATCCTAGACTCCAGATTGAGTTAGGGAGTGGATTGTATTTATTGAGTATTTAATTTCACACACATATGATGTACGATGATTATAGTATGATTTATGTATATGGAATTATTGATAGTGTTTTTGTCAGTGGATGCAGGCTTGACGATGCTATCTAATCCGACTCACATAAGGAGTAGAGGGGCCATGCACATAAACTAGACATTGAGGGAGAGGTGTGGCAAAGTCCCTGTCACATCCTACTAGCACTCCCACTATAGTATGAACTGTAGGTTAACTATTACCTAGTTCGATATGTCCACGATGTCGTTAGAGCATACTGAGACATTCGTTCATGAATATTTCTAAGGAGTGTGCAATAAGGAAGAGTCCTTATTCCTTAGAATCTCTTACTCTCTCACAAGTTCGACTGCGTGGAGTATTGACTCCAAGGGTCGTGTTAGCACCATCATTTTTTAGTTAGATTCAGTCCTAGATGAGTCATGGTTCATGTGTCGAAATGTGGGAGGCCAGGTGCTGAGCAACGAATGGGTTGAAGTTAGCAAGTGGTGAAGCTATCCCTTGGAGATGGGAAGGGGCGTCAAAATCAAACATGTGTGAATTGTAAAGGTCTTTTCTGAAAAGGTCGGGTCCTGTCAGAAAGAGGGAATTTATGTGCCAGAGGTCGAGGCAAGTTGTTAGAGTAAGGGTCATGTCGACAGATATAATGACCATCATCACCTCACTATGAAGTCAAAAAGGATAAGAAATCACGGTTCTCATATCACGTATACTCTGCAGATATTATCATATGTACTTTGCACACTCCAAAGTGTACCCATCGCGCAAGTGTGCTGCGCAAATCTTTAGCCTTCTTCAAAACTTCTCGTCACCATGGATTCAACATCCCCTGTCATGATTCCAGCTCTCGGTCATTCAATTATAAATTCCAATCACCCTACGTGCTTCTCTTTTACCATCCGATTTTATGCATTTTCTGTGATTTTTCCTGCAAGTCCTCAGTTTTCTCGTTGTGGGAAAGCCAATTTCCATCAGCTATGTCGTGAACCTGGTCAGTTAATATTTTTGCATTTTCTCCATATTAAATCATGGTTCAGAGCCTGTTGGAGTTTTCCACAAGCTAGTCTGTCAGGAGACAATCCCTCTCACAGTCACCCTTGCATCCTTAGATTTTTTCCTTGTCACACCTAAATTTTCTGTCATGCTTCCCTACTGCAAGGAGCCTATCGTTATCATTATCACAACATTGACCTATTCCCGCACATAAATCCTTCATAGTACTTGGAGACCGCACAATAAAATACTAGAGTTATGGTTGCTTGTTGCACAAAATTTCCACCACTTCCCCTCCGACAGGTCTTTGCGAGGCTTACCAATCTCCATTTTCTACACGAAGAGTGTGTCATCTTTCATTACCGCGTGCATGGAAGAAATACACATTTGCATCATGAAAATGTCCCAAGACATAAGGAAGAAGGTGCGAGGTGGCAGAACTGTGAGGCCTGAGTCTCAAGACTTGACATTAATTAGTGAAGATCCAAACATCAGGGCATATTTTGAATAGGTCGGATGTATGCACTATTGCAAGAAAATCCAAGGGTACAATGTGAAACTGGCTGAACAGTTCACGCTCAGATTTAATGGGTTCCACATGGTCATTGCAGGAATCACATTCAGGGTGATGGAGGAAACTCTGACAGCCGCAAGGTATATCCCTCTGCATGGTGAAAGGTGGTCTAAGTGCATGCCTTTAGACATACTATGCTATGAAGAATTCATCAAACCAAACTGCCTGAATGGGAAAATCGGAGCTGGTGTTCCAAGTCAGTATCTACGGGAGCCTTTTCAGAATCTCCTGAAAGTGATCAAAAAGTATTTCACTTGTGAAATAAGGTCTAACCGAATATACCCACATCACATCAGGATGATGATGCATTTCACAGGGAAGAGGCCCTTGAACTTACCTTTCTTATTGCACCAAAGTCTAGGAGGAATGGTAGACAACGTCCAGGCCGAAGAGAACCAGCCAGAGAAGAATGTATCCCATATCTAATTAATCAAGTTGTTGGTAGTCGAGGAATTGAGACAGC
This sequence comes from Picea mariana, assembly GCA_032191745.1. Taxonomy (NCBI): domain Eukaryota; kingdom Viridiplantae; phylum Streptophyta; class Pinopsida; order Pinales; family Pinaceae; genus Picea; species Picea mariana. Next base: position 277,165 of record JASDQU010105518.1, on the reverse strand, counting down.
TGGGAAAGTACTGGGACTCATTTATGTTCTCAGCCTACAACCCCAGGAACTCCAAAGGATATCCCCCTCTACGCATTGGGGAAACATCATCTTGCAGCGTAGAGGCAAGAATAGAGGGGGATACAAGAAAAGGAAAGATAGTAGAAGGTTCATTGCCCGAATAGCCAGTACCTTGAAAAATAGGCAGTCCAAGGATGATGAAGAATCCTGAGAAGACCCAAGCTCCAAATGAACTGTGTGCCAAATATATTGCTGAGAAGTTACTCATGCGCATTGTTCAGCTAGAACTTGTCGAGGGTTCAAGCCAGGAAATTCATGAAAGATGGAGAAGGTTGTGTTGATATTACGGTAGCTGCGGGAGGTATTTACCCACATGTGTAAACCCGACGAGAATAGAATATTCTGGGAAGCAAGAAAAAAACCTAATTAGTTTTCTAATAACCCTAGAAGACAAGTCGACTCAAGAAGATAATTTTTATTAGGTTCTTATCCTCCAAGAGAAGAAGTCGGCTAAAGGAAATATTATATACTGAGTAAATAGGCACCCAAAATGAGAAGTCGGCCTAGGCAGTTTTAAAGTTTTAGTATAAATACAGGAGGCTAGTCTTCATTCTGGAAGGCATTCTTAGAACTACAGAAGTAGCACTTGTGCGCACTGTAGTTGGCCAGTTGTACGCAAGTTTGGAGGAGAGTTGTTGTTGCAGCAGCTGCAGCTAGTAGATTTTGGTTTTGTCTTGGAATATCTCTTGGTTATGGTTTGGACTCTTTGATCAGCTCTTGTTACTCTTGCTTGGTGTGCTATCCTTGGAGAAAGGTGTTCCACCCTTTGTTTTGATATCTAGCCTAAGGTTTKCTTTCATAATGATTCTCTATCAAGGTTAAGGTGCTCGGGGGTGGCTCCGGCCTATGGTTGGGTGAAAATAGTGATATTGTCTATGGTTAAACGAGCACATCCATCATATTCTAACAGGTTATGGGATCACACCTCCTTCATTCAGTCTAGCCACTGGAAGGTGTTGATATTATGGTATCTTTGGGAGGTATGAACCTCTATTGTGACCTTTGACAAGATTAGAATGTTCCGAAAGGAAGCAAATAAATGAAGGAAACTCTAGACAAGATGTCGACTGCAGAAATATAATTAATATGAATTAATTAGTACCCTAAAGGAGAAGTTAGCCCCAGTAAGTCTGCCATAACCACTATAAATATAGGGCACTAGTCTCTCATTTGATACACTACACAACAGTTGCAGAGAGCTAGTTCTGTGCAGTGCAGTTGCAGTCTTGTGTGCAAATCCTGGGGAAGGTATTTCTTGCTTGGTGCATTAGCCTCTCTTGGCTATTGGATTGCTACCAGGATTCTTTTCTCTGTCAAGGTCAAGGTGCTCGGAGGGTGGCTTCGGCCTATGGTTGGGTGACAAGGGAATTATCAATGGAAACACGAGCACAATATTTTATATTCTAACAGGTTATGGGCCCACACCTCCTTCATTCAGTCTAAACGCTGGAAGGAAGCATAGCCACTAGGATAATGAGCTCTCTAAGGAACTTCCTCTAGGGTTACTGGCAGGAGCATCTTCCAAAGACACTGTCGCTAGGGTTACTAGTAGAAGCAGTTGCAAAAACCCTAATCTCAAATCTGGCACCTTGTGATGGAGCATCTCGCTCAAAAAGAAGATATTCAGATGTGCCCTAAATCAACGCATATTTTGGCTCTCTCAAAAGACAGAAACGACGAAGTTGAAGTTTTGGATCAAGGCATGACCAGTTACCAGTCAACCGAAGACATGAGTGAAATGATCAGTCTTTTACACTACTCAACGCTTACTAGAATGATTGAAGATGACATGTGGATAATCGATAGTGGAGCTTCTAGGCACATGATGGGAGATCAAGCCAGACTCTCAAATCTAAATGAGAATAAGACCTCATACAAGGTAGAGCTTGGAGACAAAACCACTTACCTCATGGAATGATTTGGACAAGCCTCCATCAAAATGAAAACAGGTAACTATGTTCACTTAAGAAATGTTTTATATGTACCTGGTTTAGAAAAGAATATTGTATTGATATCTTGTCTAGAAGACAAGGGAAACATAATAGATTTCATGGATGGAAAGGTGTTATCATGGCATAAAGACTCCAGCATAGAGAATGCTAGGGTTATTGGAAGTCGTGAAGGAAATCTGTATAGACTACTAGAACAAAATGAAGAAGCTCTTGTACACAAAGAAGTCAACCCCAATGAACTTTGGCACAGAAGGTACGCTCACATTAACTATCAAGCATTACCCTTTCTCAAAAGGATGGTTGAAGGAATACCTGAGTTGCAGTCTACACATGAAGGAATCTGCAAAGGATCTACTCTTGGGAAGAATATCAAGAAACCATTCCCAAGCAGCAACAACAAATCTAAGGATATTCTAGATTTGATACACTCAGATGTTTGTGGTCTAATGCCAGTAAAATATCTAGGAGGATCTTCTTACTACATAATCTTCATAAATGACTATTCAAGAAAGACTTGGCTATATCTAATAAACACAAAATATGAAGTATTCAACAAGTTTTAAGAGTTCAAAGCAAAAATAGAAAACCTCACGAATAAGAAGATCAAGACGTTAAGAACCAATAATGGTGGAGAATACACATCAAAGGAATTCGTTGAATTCTACAAATCGGCAGGGATTAGGAGGGAGTTGATTGTTCGTCATAATCCTCAACAAAATGGTGTAGCATAAGAAAGAACAAATCCATTGAAGAAACCGTAAAATCCTTACTAAATGATCAAGGTCTATCCATGTTCTTATGGGGAGAAGCAGCAATGACAACAATATATGTGCAGAACATAAGTCCTCGTCGTATATTGAAGGACATGACACCAGAAGAAGCTTTCTCAGGTAAGAAACCTAATGTGGAAAATCTAAGAATATTTGGATGCCCTGTTTACTCTCACATTCCCAAGGACAAGAGGAATAAACTAGAACCCTCAGGAAAGAAAGGGATATTCGTGGGATACAGTGATTCATCCAAAGCTTATAGAATATATATTCCAGAACAACACAAGATTGAAGTCAGCAAAGACATACCATTCAATGAGAAGATGGCCTTTAACAAATCTATAGAAGAAAATATAGAAGAAGAAGAGATTGAATAACTTAACGAAGAAAGCACAGAAAACGAAAATGACGAAAAGGAACTACTTGATCATCCTATGGAGCCATGTGAAAACATTGATTCAGATATCGTACCTAAGACCAAGAAAAGACCAGCTTGTCTTGAATCTACCTTACAAGATGCAAAAAGACTCAAGGTTCCATAAGGAACATTCAAAAAGAGTAAAAGACCTAAAAGATTCTCAAGTTATGCAACATACATGACGAAGCTTCTAGATGAAGAACCTACCACATTTGAAGAAGCAGTTCAAAAGGGAAAATGGAAAGAAGCTATGACGGAAGAGCATCAATCCATTATGAAAAATGAGGTATGGGAAATCGTATCAATACCTAAACAAAAATCGGTGGTAACTTCAAAATGGGTGTACAAGATCAAACATGCAGCAGATGGAAGCGTGGATAAACACAAGGCATGATTCATAGCTAGAGGGTTCTCCTGGAAGGAGGGAGAAGATTATGATGAAACATTTTCTCTGGTGGCTAGATATACTTCCATAAGAGCTATCATATCTCTTGTCGCTTCCATGGGATGGAACTTACATCAGATGGATGTAAAGATAGTTTTCCTCAATGGAGCTATTGAAGAAGAAGTATATATTGAACAACCTCAAGGGTTTGAGGTACATTCCAGAGACACACGTTTGCATATTAAAGAAATCTCTATATGGACTCAAGCAAGCTCCAAGGGCTTGGTATGCTAGAATGGACAACTATCTAACGAGACTTGGTTTCTCCAAGAGTCATGCAGATCAAAACCTTTACTATAAATTCATGGACAATGCACCTGTAATCCTACTACTATATGTTGACGATCTATTCATAACATGTGAAGAGTCTCTCATCATCCAGTGCAAGAAGGAATTAGCTTCTGAATTTGATATGAAAGATCTAGGTCTCATGCATTATTACTTGGGACTAGAAGTATGGCAGAACCGTCGTGAAGTATTCCTTGGACAACGAAAGTACGCAATAAAGATCCTTCAAAAATTTGGAATGATGGATTGTAAGTCCATGGACACTCCTATNCTATATGTTGACGATCTATTCATAACATGTGAAGAGTCTCTCATCATCCAGTGCAATAAGGAATTAGCTTCTGAATTTGATATGAAAGATCTAGGTCTCATGCATTATTACTTGGGACTAGAAGTATGGCAGAACCGTCGTGAAGTATTCCTTGGACAAGGAAAGTACGCAATAAAGATCCTTCAAAAATTTGGAATGATGGATTGTAAGTCCATGGACACTCCTATGAATGCAGATATAAGAAAAGTAAATGATCCAAATTCTAATCCAGTAGATCCATCTCTATATCGACGACTAATTGGGTTATTGATGTATTCGGTAAATAATCGACCAGACATTTGCTTTTCCATGAATACATTAAGCCAGTTCCAGGTGGAACTGAGACATGAGCATTGTATAGCTGCAAAGCATGGATTAATATATATTCATGGGACAATAAACTATGGCTTGAGATATACCACATCCAGTGATATCCAACTTCATGGATTCATAGACTCTGATTGGGCAGGAAGTGCAGAAGACATAAAGAGAACTTCAGGTATGTGTTTCATCTTGGGCTCCACTATGATATCTTGGGGCAGTAGGAAACAAAAGTCTGTCGCACTCAGCATAAAATAAGCAGAGTATATGGAAGCATGTGAAGCATGCACAAAAGCAATATGGTTAAGGAAGTTAATCTCCGATTTATTTGATCAGATTCCAGAATCGACCATAATATATTGTGATAATCATAGTTGTATAATATTATCAGAACATCTCGTGTTTCATGAAAGGTCGAAACGCATTGAGATAAAATAATACTTTATTCGAGATAAATTCCAGGAAGGAGAGGTAAAGCTCGAGTATATCCCCACTGATGAGCAGACAACAGATATCCTGACAAAACCTCTATCTAGAATAAAGTTTTCATATTTTCGAGAGAAGATGGGGATTGTGGAAATAAATCCCTTATTTGAAAGGGAATAAATGACTCTCTAGGTTGGGAGGGAGCACTGAAAATAGTATTGAAAACTTTTATTTTGTGATTGAAAAATAGTCTAGCTCGGACAGATTCTTTCTTGTTCAGAAAGTGTATTGAGATTTCTAACGAACAACAATTTCCCATTGTGGTTAACATGGGAAATGGTCCAAATTGTTGATGTATCATAGACAATGACTTCCCATTGTGGTTAGCATGGGGAGTGGTCTAGGGAAGTCTCTCTTCTTGAGGGTTACTCAGAAGACTGGCCCGCCTCGTCGGACAACGATTTGTCATTGTGGTTAACATGAGGAATGGTCCATTTTGGAGGTTGATACAAGACAGTCTTTTCCTCTTGTGGTTAATAGAGGAAATGGTCCAGACATTCATTCCTTAGGGTTTATACATTCTCTCCAGGGTGCACTTTGATTAGTGTAGGAAGAATGGCCCAGGGTGGGGAATGGTCTAGGCACAAAAATCAGGGACAAACATTCCTTAGGGTTTATACATTCTCTCCAGGGTGCACTTTGATTAGTGTAGGAAGAATGGTTGTTATTGGGAAAAATACCCTATGGACTAGCAAACTAGGGTCAGACTTGCATGCAAATTTTGATCATAAAGAAATTACTTTTTAACCTACCACTCAAAACTTAAACCCCTCTTTCACAATACATGCATGGAAAGGAACTACTAACCTTTTTACTGATGTTTGGTGTAGATCCTCCGTTGCGCTTTGACCGCTTGCTTGCGCTGCTCCTTCCAAAGATAACCTGCAATCAAGACAAACAACTATGCATGCATGCTACTTCTCTACTTGAGGGTTAGAAATTAAGCACAAATTAAACAAACCATAGATAACTCATGCATTGGGACGGGAAAAGTATTCTTTTATTATTTGAAAAATGAATCAACTTACAATCAAAGTCGAGACCAGCCACCGCTCCTTGATCCTGATCCTGGGCTCCTCCTCTTATATCCTCCAACTTCTTTGCGTTAATTCTTCTTTGGCTTGAGGAAAGGCTAAAGGGTTGGGACAATGGATTCGGCAAATGGGCAGAGTTTCTTCGCTATATTTTTTCCTCCTTCAAATGGTACCCCTACTCCTTCTTTTATAGGCTAGAAGGAGCTAGGGTTTTGGATGAACTCTCGGCCATGCATGGCCAAGAGTTTCAGTTAACTGACCCATATCTTTTTGTTTCGTCGGCAACTTTCCTATTTTTGTGTTTTGTTAGGTACACATGGGCTGTAGTGGGCCTGCCAGCATGCACACACGTGCAATAATGGGTTAGGGAGCATGGGCCTTGACCTAAGAGGATTTTCAAAGAGGTTGTTCAGTAGATGTGTTGGCAATGAAGGGATATGAGTTGGCCTAATGCCAGGTAAGCATGTGTAGTGCAATTTAGGGTTATAACATATGCCCCCTAATGTGTGAGGTCAGAAGAGCATCTAATGGCTGAAATACATTACCAATCTTTTACCAATCTGTACTGATGTGCTGAATGAGTGAGCCCAAGGATCAGGAACCAGGAGGTGCCATCTGCAAAATAAAAAATGTCTCACCAAGGCAGGCATACCCATGCTCGGGATAAAATAGAACCATGGCTACCAATCAAATACATTGTAGATCCATGTCAAATAACTATAACGAGTAGCCACGAATAATGCACAGTGGAGCTACATCTCGAAATCGGAAAGATATACATATAGAGTATCCATCTTCCAAAAGATGATTCGGCCTGATGGTTGTACTTCAAAGCTCAAGAAACAACTTCAAAATCTTCTAAAACTCGGGTAGGAGTGTAATATGAGTGTACGACTGCACTACCTTGAGGTCTTCGACGACTCGTCATTTATGGACTTGATAATCTTGATGATCGGACTGAAGGCTTTAGCGATTTCGAACGAGGACTTGATTGGACATTCAGGATGGCTGGGTATGCGGAAAAGAGACATGTTGCAGAGGGGCTGACTCAGGCTTAGTGACAAACTTCCCTTGGAATATAGCACGACAAGTGATAAGACTCAGGCAACATATCTGTTAATCATAAGTCTACGAAGCAGGAGGCAACACAAACTCTCCATATGTTTGGAAGAGTAACCAAACGGTGGAGGACACAACTCTATATAGCGAGAAAAATCTTCCTAAGGTCGTACTACATCCCATAGTCTGATAATCAAACGAATAGATGTGCTTTATCCAAGGGAAACTCATTATGCTGCTAATAAAGAAAATACTTTTCCCATCCTCTTTTTGGGGTATATTTGATTTTTTTGTTCTTTTTGATAATTTTTTAAAAAGAATAAAGGAATATTACATTACAACGGAGGAACGAGGACTGCAAACCTACAAGCACAAGGACAAGACTGATGTTCTGGAAAATGATACTCAGGAAAAATCCTCCGGCGGCCAAAGGTGTTAAGACACAGAAGAAAATTGTCACAAGGCTGCTGGATAAGGTATGCAAATGCGGTTGATAGAACACACAATGGTAATGTCCTTCGATGTAAGTTTAACGAGCCCAGAGAAGGTAAGCTCGGTGGTTTTTCATAGTTAGAAAGTCTGAAAAAGCATAAAAGGAAACTCTGCTGGGATACCTTTTTCGACAATAGTCTAGTTGGTTTGAAAAAGGGATAAACTAGCATCGATTAGACGCCAATTCAAAACCATTTTAACGAGTGTGACAAGGACAAGATCACTCGACTATTTTTTCATTTTTAAGGAGTCTGAAAAAAGATTTACTATGGACTTCGTCGGGAATATTCTTCTGGACCAATTTAACGAGTGTGAAAGAATAAGGTCACTCGACGATCTTTTCAATTTTAGGGAATCTGAAAAGAGCTTAACTATGGAATCTGTGGGGGTTTCTTTTTTGTAAATTTAGTGCCTCAGGCTCGAAAAAGGAATAAAATTATACTTGAGAATACTCTTCTAAAGAATGGGAATTCGGTAGAGTATACCTTTGTTCGTACAGTTGACCGTCCGGACCGAAAAAGCGGTAAACTACCGCCGGACAGACGTGACTTCAAATTTCATTTTAACAAGTGTGAAAGGCCACAAGATCGCTCGGCAATATTTTCATGTTTAAAGGGTCTGAAAAGGGCTTAAAAGAAGACACGTTTAAGGAACGTTCTTCTGGACCAATTTAATGAGTGTGAAAAAACAAGGTCACTCGGCAATATTTTCATCTTGAAGGAGTCTGAAAAGGGCTTAAAGAAGACTCCATAATGGTTACTTTTCTCAATTAATCCGGACGAGATCGAAAAGGATAAATGCAGTCTCGCCAGATGTTGCTTTCGGATCTCAAAGCGAGCTTGAAAAACAAGAAAGTTAGCTCATGATAGACTCTTTGTGGGTCGATGCCTAGCATCTCCTCGGGGGAGCTGTATGCTCCGACGAAAACATTGTCTATGACGCCAGGGGTTCTGGAGATATTGATAGGTATCATTTCAGCAATAGTTTCCATATTACCTTCAGCATAGATCTTGTGTGTAGCTAAGGGATTAGTATGACAAGACCTATCTCTAGTCATAGTCACGGTGAATTCTTCTGCTTTGATTCGGCTTAACTTTGGGAGGAAATACGATCTGTGATGAAGATCCTCCCAAGGTTTGTCCGGAATAGTCATTGCTTCTATTACTGCTTCGTCAGAAGGCAAGACTAAGTCTAATGAATCGACATTAGTGAGAGAACCCTGAGCCCAAATAGGCTCTAGAATTGGATCTAACTCTTGTGCAAGAGTCAGATTAGGGTTAGGTGAAGCTTGCTGGACTAAAGAGTACGCTACCTCAACAGCTGACAAGGGAATGGACATGTCGGGGTGCCCTGTCTCATCCATCATGGTTGATGGGGAAGGAAGAATCCAAGGATCCTCAAAGTAATTCGTGCGGAATGAAAAAACTTGAAAAATCTCAACCTTATGGTGATTAGATATAAATTTGACATCGTCATGAGGAGGTGGGTAATCGAAGGTACCCATCAAGGACGAGCACAAACCAACTCTTATGTTAACGACACCTGGTTGAGGATTATCAATCATCGGGATTGTGGATGCCCCCAAAGCTAGGTCAGGTCTGGAGAAAGACAGTTGATCAATGGTCACTATCCGGCCCTCGTGTGGAAACAACAAGACTCGGAAAACTGTAGCAACCACATCTTGTATAGCATAAGTCCAACTTCGTCCTAACAAGAGGTTATAGTCGAGGGGAGCATCGACTACCTCTACTTCGACACACACGGTTTTCCCTCCTAACTGCACGGGGAAAGAAGGAACGATGCCATGTGGTTGGAAAGAATGACCGTCGAACGCAGTGAGGAGAGTAGGTGATGGAGACAAAGCGGGCTGGACAATGGCCTTCCAACATGATAACGACATAACGGATGTCGAGGCACCCTCGTCGACCACCGTGCGGAATATATTCTGTATAAAAGTTTTCGTGGGATGAGCCACTACTATCTGAAACCCTACGTGGTAAGGCAGATGAGGTTTTAAGTCGGTTGTATCTAACATAATGGTACCTGGGTTACAAGTCTCAGTAGAGCCTAAAGCAGTTAACAAGGCTTTCCTCTGAGCAGGGCAGCTTTGGAGGACCTCCAAAGCAGACATTGCACAAAGGGTTTGTGATAAATCCTCCACCACAGAGTAGTTCTAAGCGGCCCTTGCATTTGGGTTGTGAGAAGCTTTCTTAAATGCACCCTTTGGAATGCGTGTCATTGTTTCTCCCAACGTCTTCTCGATCTGTAGAGGAAGAGATGGGAGCTCAGCTTCTTTACCCTTCTCAGAGGCGCTTGGTTTACTATAGTCATGTGCTCTAGTTGTTATGAAAGCATCACCCCTAACCATATATATGTTCGTGAATGAGGGATTGTTTGGAGGAGGGCAGGTTTCTTGGCTGCCCCCTTCGGCACTTGTAGAGGCTTGAGTTAAATTTTGCCCATGCTGAAAGGGATTAGTCAACACGGCTTGTTGTTGCTGTGTGACAAACTTTTGGGCCTCTGCAAGTTGAGGACAAATATGGGTCGGGTGTTCTTCCACACACAAGTTGCATGGATACCTCGCCTTCCATTTTTCTGTGGTGCCCTCGCCAACATTATCAGTGGGTTTTTTCTCCCCCTTACCCTTCTTTCGTTGTTTTTTCTTCCCTTCCGGCTGTTGGGTGGCCTTTGGGTTAGTCGACTGCACGGAGTGTACTTCCAACATTTGGGTAGGAGGAGCAGCCAGAGAAGTAGTCTGGCTGGCCGCTGAGTGTTGTATAGATAACTGTTGCAATTGTTTTGTCAATTTCTCAGCGAGCTTGGTTTGTGTTGAACCAAAAATACCATTGGCATGTGGTCCAGCTCTCTGTTTAGTTTTATCTAGTATCGATTGTGGTGCATCCGGAAGGATGTTGTATAATAAAATAGACTGAGAATAAATGAGCTCAAACTGTTGAGCCCTCATGATGGCATCTTCTTTGGAGAAAACTCCAGAAGTTGCGATGTCTTTGGATAATTGTGGGACCAGAGACTTAAGGAACCACTCAAGCAGGAATGCTGGTGGCACTGGTTCTTTGATCAGACTCTTTCGGCATGTCCACTCTTGGATATGATCAGAGATATGGTCCGTTGTTGTCTTTTCGAAATTAGCAAGCAGCTCTATGCCAACATCGTATCTCACAGGTAACTGGAAATGGTTAAGGAAGGCCATCGCCAGTTCGCCAAAAGAAGAGTATCTTGAGCGATCAAGCTCGATGTACCATTTCGCGGCACTCCCGATAAGAGTGCGTTGAAACAATCCCAACTGTATGGAGTCATCTTTCAATGAGTTAGATGAACACCAAAGATGGACGGTAGTCACGTGATCACCTGGATCTTCATTAAGCTTGGCCTTGAACTTTGGAATGTCCAAAGGCAACTTCATTGGCATAGGAGGCCAACGTGGATCGTAACAAATAGGATCATTTAACAACCTTGTCAAATCTGGCAAGTGTAACGTCGCCAGGAATGGTAGTTTGGGTTGCTGCTGATAGCCTGGGAAAAAGGGTCCTGGAGTTTGACTGGCACCAGGTTGCTAGGAAAAGTTTGGCTGCTGGCCCAGATTCTAGTAGAAACCATGGCCCTAACCAGCGTAAGGATTTTGCATCTGTGGAGACATCATCGGTTGATTTCCCATAAAGGACATAGGATGTTGGGCATTCATCATGTTTGACGAACTTTGGGAAGGATTACCCCATGCCGATCCTGATGGGAGAGGCATAGTAGTTTGTCCAGGGTTCCATTGACTGTGGAAAGAATTACCCCAGAACGACATTCCAGAGGAGGGAATGGATCCTTGTCCTGAGTTCCAAGGTCTTGCTATATGTGCCCCCGGCGCCGGAATAGTACCCTGCACTGGAGTAGACTGTCCAAAAATGGGAGTGCCCCCAGACGAGAAAGCAGTGGATGCGAAAGTGTTGTTACCAAACGTCTCGTTCCAAACAAATGGTGACGAACCTACCGGCATAGTGTGTGTAGGTGTTCCTTGACTTCCGGCTCCAAATGAACTAGTGTGTGCAAGCTGCCCGGCGGACTGCTGATGCAGGCCACCAAGCAAAGGGGACAAAGGAGAGATATGACCTCCAGCGTAAGGAAAAGCGTTAAAAGGGACAGGAATGCCCCCAAGTTGACCTTGCAGAGGAGAGTTAGAGCTCCCTACCCCCAGACTCAAAGTCTGTAAAGTGGAGTAAGTGAGTGCAGGACTTGTACCCGAACTAGGCATACCGTATGAAAACGGAGGGCCTGTCGCACTAGGTGTGAAGGGAGTTATGGCCACCACAATAGATGGGATCGGTCCACTGTGCGACATAGTTGTGGCCGAGACCATGGTGGCTCGGACTGACGACATCAAGTTAGGAGATGCTTCTCCTGTGGTAGCAATGGTGGTGGGAATGGAAGAATTCTTAGAGGAAGTAACAGTGTTTGTTTCCATAGCTGTGTGAGGCACTGACTGGCATTTGTAAAATTGGACTGGTACAATAACCGTCGGCCAGGTATCAGTGGTTGGGGTTTCAACCGAGCCAATATTGGCGGTTGACTCCTCCGGGAGTTGTTCGGGCACAAAGGTTTGTAACTCGGTTGCTTCGAAAGACCCTTGTGGGTCTAGCTTCCGCCTCAATGGTGGTGGGGGTGGCTCCAGTATAACCGGCGGTAGGCCCAGAAGCCTTCATGACCGGTGGAGCTCGGGATCCTCCACTGTGTGAGAAGATCCAAGACACGCTAAGGTATTCTACATGTTTAAACAGTAACACACACTAAAACAAAATCCCCTAAGAGATAAGACAAGCAAACACTAAACTAGTTGGAAGAACAGTTACAACAACCAACACTAGAGAAACTTACCAGTGCAAGTGAAACTCGAACACGGAAGAACCCTCCGGGTACACTTTGCAAAGCATGGCCTGATGTCTGTCCTAGGTACCGTGGTATACCCTCATAGTCACCTGTGTATGTCCCTAAAAAGATTGGCAACTAGTTTGCCAGCACACGAACAATCACCAGGCGGGTACAGTCGAAAGTCGGGTAGACCACAATGAGCAGGGTATCAAGCCCGAAACCTGTCAAGGGTATCAAGAGAAAATGGTCCAGAAGACAACTGAGGACCTCAAATAGATTCGAGACCCATGAATCCCCGTGGAAAATGCAAACGACGGAATCCCAAAACAAGCCCTCGATATGTGTTCTCCACTATGCTTGGTCCAACTTTGGAGGGGTTATATCCGCTACCTTTCCGCACGCGACCTCATGTTTATCCCCTGTGTTAGAGGGGGGTCTCGGATAACTTCCATGAAACTGAACTTCTACACTCCCTATCACAGACTCTAATGTTTGGTTTTGAATGGCCTTGGAGAGTTTCCTCTCCAACCTAATCCAAGGCCCTAATCCTGAACTAGTTTGTGAATCCTACAAACAAAAAGTCTAATAGATTTTAAATTAGTGTTGCTTTTATGGGCTTTCTTACGTCATGGGGTATGAAGGTGAAATTGATGATGTGTAAAGACTAAAGCAAAAATGAATGAAAAAAGCTGGAAACAAAAAGACTTTTACTAAATGCAAAAATCAACAACTTTTCACAAAGAAAGACTTCTTTTTCTTTTCAATTTTTCTAAGATTTTATGCAGCAAACATAAAGGAATTTCACTCGACTATGAGCTACTTATGCTCTAAATGTACTGCAAAAAACTTATGAACAAAAAGACTTCTCCCTAGCTATTGATGCAGAAACACAATCTTCAAAGAAGAAAATGAAAAGATTTTTTCTCTTTTTTTTTTATTAAAGTGCTAATCAAGCAACAAAGGGAAAATACCGACAAGCACAAAACCAAGAAATACAAATTCTGGCTTAAAGCGCAGATCGCAAATAATCAAAGTAAAGGCACTCAATGGCAATCAGGCAAACAAAAATTCTTACGCTTGTCTAAAAACCATAAAACAAAATTTTTCTTTTTATGTTTTCTATCAACTATCAACTGAGAAAAAGCAGGCTAAGGGTAAGAGGACCTAACCTACTGACTGTTCAACCCCTAAACTCAAACACCTGAGAGGAATACTTCTCATCAAAGGAGGGGATGACTGCCCCACCTTGATTAAAAAGTATCCTGTCAAGCACGCTACTGTCACTAAAATAGCACGCATGCAAATGCGTGCTGAGCTGAAACAGGCAGCGTGTACACGCGGTCTGACCTTGTATAGGCTACGTGTATGTATAAATTCTAAGACAAAAGTAAAAACAGGCAGCCCAGACCAGTAAGAGGCCTTCGGTATTGATCACCAGGGTCTCTTGAAGGCTTGGATGCTTCTTCTAACAGAAAAGAAAAATAATTGCAAGGAATAACAAAACACAAAAAGACAAACTGAGACAGGACTGTGAACCAGCAAGACTCAGACAGGATCCAGAAAACCACCTGAGAATGTATAATTCTGACAGGGAAGAGGAGGACTACCTCTTAAAGTTCTCTGAACTCCTACACGCTACTGAAACCTCTACATCTAGCGTTCACACACGAGCTGTAAGAGGTTAGGGCGCGGGTACACACGTGCAGGCCTTCTGTAGACTGCGTGTACCTCTGTGTGTCTCGATAATTACAGTCAAGCAATAGTCAAGGAAAAACTGGTATAAAGAACCAGGATCCCTGCTAGCTCAGACCTAACAGAAAACAGACAGACAAAGAAACAGAAAATCTAATCTTTTAAACTACCCAAAAACCTCAACTAAATTCGGAAACCCTAAAGAGTATCTTCCCCAGTACGGTCGCCAACTATGTTGTTGGGAAAAATACCCTACGGACTAGCAAACTAGGGTCAGACTTGCATGCAGATTTTGACCGTAAAGAAATTACTTTTTAACCTACCACCCAAAACTTAAACCCCTCTTTCACAATACATGCATGGAAAGGAACTACTAACCTTTTTACTGACGTTTGGTGTAGATCCTCCATTGTGCTTTGAGCGCTTGCTTGCGCTGCTCCTTCCAAAGATAACCTGCAATCAAGACAAACAACTATGCATGCATGCTACTTCTCTACTTGAGGGTTAGAAATTAAGCACAAATTAAACAAACCATAGATAACTCATGCATTGGGACGGGAAAATTATTCTTTTATTATTTGAAAAATGAATCAACTTACAATCAAAGTCGAGACCGACCACCGCTCCTTGATCCTTATCTTGGGCTCCTCCTCTTCTATCCTCCAACTGCTTTGCGTTAATTCTCCTTTGGCTTGAGGAAAGGCTAAAGGGTTGGGACAATGGATTTGGCAAATGGGCAAAGTTTCTTCGCTATAGTTTTTCCTCCTTCAAATGGTACCCCTACCCCTTCTTTTATAGGCTAGAAGGAGCTAGGGTTTTGGACGAACTCTCGGCCATGCATGGCTGGGAGTTTTAGTTAACTGACCCATAGCTTTTTGTTCCGTCAGCAACTTTCCTATTTTTGTGTTTTGTTAGGTACACGTGGGCTATAGTGGGCCTGCCAGCGTGCACACGCATGCAGTAATGGGTTAGGGCACGTGGGCCTTGAACCAAGAGGATTTTCAAAGAGGTTGTTCAGCAGATGTGTTGGCAATGAAGGGATATGAGTTGGCCTGATGCCAGGTAAGCATGTGTAGTGAAATTTAGGGTTATAACAATGGCCCAGGGTGGGGAATGGTCCAGGCTCAATAATCAGGGACAAACATTCCTTAGGGTTTATACATTCTCTGTAGGGTGCACTTTGATTAGTGTAGGAAGAATCGCCCAGGGTGGGGAATGGTCTAGGCTCATCAATCAGGGACAAACATTCCTTAGGGTTTATACATTCTCTCCAGGGTGCACTTTGATTAGTGTAGGAGGAATGGCCCAGGGTGAGGAATGGTCCAGGCTCAGAAATCAGAAACAATCATTCTTCCTTGTCTGAGAATAATAGGGAAGATAGCCCATTGTTGATGTTCTATACTGAGGGCAGATATTCTTTCAGATCTTACAAATGTGAGTGAAATATTGGCCCAGATGGTTCAATTTATTTTAACAATATTTTCTGTGTAGGTTGTCATCATATGATTTTTATGGAGACTTCCTGTCTCCGGACAGTAGAGATATACTACTGTGGTAGATATGTTCTGCTGTTTGTGACTATGTGTCACGGTTCGAGTAGTTGTTTACTACTGTGGATAGACACAGTTGTGTTCTACCAATTGATATTGTACCAGTTCTCATAGGAGATTATTGTAAATTCTAACCTTGTACAATATCTACTGCAAACTAATATTCAGAAAAGAACAGAAAAGATACAATGGCAAATACAAACATTACACAGAGATTTTTCACCTGGAAACCCAAACCGGGAAAACCAAAATATATTATATTCATACATTGTGTTACATTGTTTACAATATAATATACATATAGGAGCCAGTGGCATCCAAAACCCTAACCAAATGACCTGGATTAGTCCAAAACCCTAATTCCTTAATTGGAAATAGAAAACCATCGGCAAAAAACCATGTGCCGAAGAAACCACCTAAATATCATGTAGTCCCAGAAATATGTCGTCCCGGAAATATGTTGTCCCGGTAATATGTCGTCCTAGAAATATGTTGTCCTGGTGTGAAAAAAAAATTCTGGGGCGCTACCCCCGAACCCCTACGCGGGGGGCTCCGCCCCCCTACACCCCCAAAATATAACACATACCCAACATTCTCCCACTTGTTGTTTTATTTGCACATAGGGGGTTACAGGGTTACATAGTCAACAATGCCCATGGATCCTCTACACCAACAGAACTTCTCAGTGCTCATAGATTTTGTTAATGAATCTGCAACATTCTTCAAAGTGTCCACCTTCATCAGTGATACTTTCTTTTCTTCAATCATGTCTCTCACAAAGTGATATTGAACATCAATGTGCTTTGTCTTTGAATGATAAGCAAGGTTCTTCACCAAGAAAATTGCACTCTGACTGTCACACTCTATCCTTACAGCTTCTTGTACCAACCCAATACCTGAACACAATCTTTGTAACCATACTGCTTCCTTACTTGCATGAGTGGCTGCCATGTATTCAGATTCTGTAGTTGAAAGTGCCACTACATCCTGTCTTTTGCTCATCCAACTTATTACTCCTCCAAATAGTTTAAACACATACCCGCTTGTAGATCTCCTACGATCCAAATCTCCAGCCCAGTCTGCATCCACAAAGCCATGTATATCAACCACTCTGTCCAATCTCGTTCTTCCTTCGTAGCACAATCCATAGCTAGCAGTGCCACGCAAATACCTGCAAACCCTTTTTACTGCTGTCCAATGCTCCTTCTCTGGTTTTGACATATAC